>BCLG01002510.1:43287-72719 GCA_001602295.1 Zoysia matrella | reverse complement strand
AACTATTGATTTAATTTTGGAAGATTTCCTGTTTAGCAATAAGGTTTTGGTTGGTTTGAATCCCATCAAAGATGGTGGCTTGAATTTGGCTAATAGACATGACATGAAATTCACCTGTTTATTTTAAAAAATTGGGTGAGATTCCATTTAGTTGTCATCTAAATTCATTCTCTTGCTAAAAATTGGCTAATTCGTGAAAAATAATTTGTTGGCCTTGCCAATATTTGCGTTTGGCATTAAAAAATATTACTGTAACTGTTGATAATGTTAAATGATTTCTTCGTGGCAGAAACTTGGCTGGGATTAAATGACCACCTATTTTGAAATGCTATTTTCCTTGTGTTACATTGTTTCATGGAAGCCATTGTCTATATGATGAACATAGGAGCAAATGAAAAACCAATTAGTTGGGTATTGTAAGATTAGCGGAATTCTACCCAAGTATGCCCAGATTCAGTAATGGAATTTTTGTTTGTTAACACCACGGGCGCAATGCTGCTCACCAACCAGATGTTAATATCATTTTTCCTTGTCCCTTTATGTCTATTGACTTCATTGAGTGTCTTGGCTTTGAGCATAATGTCCTATAATACAAAAGACAACCTAGTATGTGGATGCAAAGCTTTTAGTGTTGTTTCTGCAGAAAGTTTGCTTGAGATCAATACCTGCTAGTGTGGCATCTATCAGTGTGTTTTAATAACACAATTGGTCTGTATGATTGGTGGTATCATAGTTTGAAGCTTCTAATTAACCTATTCTGCCATTGTAGGTTACTTGATATGGTTTCATGGAAGAATCAAGGACAAACTCAAATGGCTTTTTGTTGGTGCACATTACGTGCCTGGCCAGACCATAACAGTGCACGATGCCAGTGCCGGAAATAGCTGTCGGGGTTTTGAGGTGACATCTGTATAACCAGATGTGATTAATACAGCTGTCAAGGTTTTGAGGTGACATCTGTATAACCAGAGGTGATTACTACAGCTGTCAAGGTTTTAAGGTGACAGCAGTATCGCTTGAGGTCATTACTACCCTGAGAAATTTGGTTGATGCTGTTATAAATTCACTTTGCCGCTATGGTGGTTATATTTTCCATTTGTGGATTATGGAATTATCTGGCTTAGAGCTTCAGCGCACTTTTTGTGTCGCATGGATTCGTTGTACTTCATCTCTGGGCTCATTAATTCAAGGTCCCTTGCCAAATAATAGTGATGAAGACACTTCATTTCATGCATAAAGAAATGTGGTGGAGTAAGCAGAGCAGTGTTCTTTTCATTAATAATCCGGCAGCTGCAATGAGGATCTACGTCCAGTGCTTTATCCAACTATTGGGTTACCTTTTGGAATATAATTTCATTTTACTTGTTAGTCAACTGGTGTCGCTATTGTTGCACTGAATTACAATTGGAGTTGGATTCCTTATATTTTTCTCCTGTATCTCACAGTTATTCTGTCAATTTACATGCAGAAGTGACATCTTATTCAGCTTGGTCTGGCAGCAACATCCGAAGGCGTTTGATGATATGATGATACCTTCCGCGAGTCAATGATTGTCGAGTTACCTGGAAGTGTTTGCTTAGTCTGCCAATTCACTTATTCCATAGAATTGTCTATGGCCTGAGTGTTTCTATTTGATTACTGACTTCCAAGAGCCATATGCACAGGTCAGTAGAGTATAAAGAATTGATGCTGGACAGCAGATCGACTAGCAAGAAATGTCTCAAATCCAGCACATTGTTTATTTTGAGATCTAGAAAAAGAAACCATACAACATCTTCTAATGACGTTTTCTCAAGGCAATTCAGGTACAGTTTATTCAATGAATTGGATTTACAGCATCTCTTCCCGAAATTGGATGAAATATCCATAGCAGAATGCTGGAGGAAATCAACCCGACAAAATTACAAGATAAAAGGAAAAGGCTTCAGCTCATTGATTGTACTGGGAGCATGGATGTTTGGGGTTTAGTTGGTGCTTAGAATCTTGAAGTTTTGTGCTCCAGTGGTAGTCAAGATACCGGATAAATGTAGATGCCTGTTACTCTGTTAGGTCAGGTCGAGTCGTGTTTGTTTTAGCTAGTCTTTTTATGATGTAAGACTCCACCATGGTGGTCCAAGTTAAGTGGTATCAGTATGTCGGACCAATTTTTATCTATCTATATATAAAGAGGCGCAGTTTAACTGTGTTTTCGAAGAAAAAAATATGTACAGTTCAAGGCCTTGAGCTAGTAGCACTGACATGGTACCGCTGCAAGAAATATAAGCTTACATGTTATGGCACATGAAGTTTTGATTTGCCATGGTTATCCATAGATCAAAGAATCTGAATATGTCATTTAATTAGTTGGCTTCTGGACAATGTATTGGGCTCATGACCACTTACATCACTGTACACAGTTCATTTGTAATCATATATTTTGTGCGCATATGTGAATACTTTTTTGCTGTTTATCTTGAAACAAAAAGAACAATTAAGTTTATAGTACTGTAGCATCAAATATCATACATTAGATTTTGATCGAACAGTTGAGAAGAGATTCAAATTTATGGTACTGTAGCTATGGTGAATTTAGACTTTCATTTGTGAGAACCCTGTTCCGACTACTAGATCATTGAAGAGAAGATAGCTCATTATTTATGGAATGGAATCAAGATTTGCCAGCTTCCAAAGCCGTGAAGGTGGTGAACTCCCAGGCTTCAGCGCGGGAGCGGGCTCAGGCGCCGGCAGCAGCTCCAAGAGAGAAGCGGAAGCTGCGCACACGAGCTCCACGCCTCCACCACCAGGCTGGGTGGGCCCTCGAACAGTCGAACTGCGGGACGTGAACGGCCCCGCGTATTCAAAAGGCAAAAAGGAGAGGGAGGCAGGCAGCAAACTGATGACATTTAATTATGACCATAAACTGTATTCCTCCTTGGTGAAGCACAAATTGATGACATGAAGAACCTAATTTCATATCCTTTTTTATTTTCCTGTCAAATTCTCTCTTGTTTAATCAAATCTAGAATCACCCTTTTTTTTGCACACCAGGGGATGCCTTGATTGATATGAGAACAAAACTGAATGTTACCGGCCAGCTTTCTGACTGGAATCAAAATCAAATTAACCCTTGTACATGGAATTATGTGATCTGTGACAATAACAACAACGTTGTTCAAGTGTAAGTTGAAGGTGGCACCTTCTTATCCAGTTCTGTTTCATTTTATCATGGCAGTTGCTGCTGATGTTTTGGCTGGCCTTTCTTTTATTTTCTTTTTATGCGTATGGTCACTCAAAGGACATTGTCTGCACGAGGATTCACCGGAGTTTTGTCACCTAGAATTGGAGAACTACAACATCTAACCGCCTTGTGAGAGCAATATCTTATTCTCTTGATTTGAGCCTCACATCTGATGTGCATATTTGGTTTAGTTATTACATTTTTATGGGATTTGATAGGAAAATTATAATAAGAGAAACAAATTATTTTTTGAAGGATTGTTACATTTTTAAAAACAGAAGTTCATATCAAAGATACATGGACTCAAGAAACTGTATAGTCTAAAAACGGATTCCCTAATTTGTCTACTAACTCTTACTGCTCTGAGTTGCCTCTATGGATACTGGATAGATATGTCAAGTAGCTTTCCTACATGTATTTAGTTGAACTGACTCTTTAACAAAACAAAAATCAAATGCATAGAGCCATCTATGTACGAACTAGAATGAACACATTGTGGCAGTGTCTCAACTCACAACTGCTAACAATTTGAATCCTGACGACTTGTAAAGTGTTGACTATTAATCCTATCAGAGTGTATATGAACTAACAATCATACTAGATGCAATATGACATCCTAATGATTTACTGGGATAGTTATAAAATTTTTTACAATATGATCTTGTAGGTCATTGGCTGGTAACAGGATTACCGGTGGCATACCAGAGGAGTTCGGTAATCTTTCTAGTTTAACAAGTTTAGATTTGGAAGGGAACCTTTTGGATGGAGAAATACCAGCTTCTCTTGGCAAGCTTTCTAAGCTTCAGTTGTTGTAAGTACTTTAATTTAAAGATACTGCTTCCTTCTTGTATGAATAGAATTTATTTTACTTGATTATTCTATCTCATAACCAGGATACTGAGTGAAAATAATTTTGATGGGCCAATCCCTGATAGCATAGCAAACATCGTAAGCTTGACTGACATGTAAGAGTATCCTGTTTTTTCTCTAAGATGATCTCCTTTTAAGGTCCTGTTAAAACTTCATTTAGATGGTCTCATCATGTATTGAGAAAACATTCTTTTCATGACAGCCGCCTGGCACACAATAATCTGTCTGGTCAGATACCAGATTCGCTGTTTCAAGTTGCACGTTACAGGTATGTCAAGATTGTTCTATTTTTTAGGAAACTAAAATATCTAGAAGTTATTACAATGCAAGTTTCTTACTCATGATTGAGTGATAAGGTTCTCTTATTTTTCGAGCAGCTTTTCTGGTAACCATTTAAATTGTGGTACCAACTTTCCTCACCCATGTACATCCAACATATCATATCAGAGTAAGTTGTATCCTGACAATTTATTGTTCTCAATTTACAAACAGATCGTATATCTGTAAGCATTGATGCTTGCTTTATATTTTGAGTGCTCAAATTATTCTTAAATTATAATCTTTCAGGTGGATCCCATACCTCAAAAATTGGCTTAATACTTGGTATAATTGGAGGAGTAATAGGGCTTCTTATTGTACTGGCTCTATTTCTAATCTGTGCTGTAAAGAGGAAGAGCCATCTGCGGGAAGACTTTGTGGGTGTATCAGGTTGCCTACCCTTGTCATTTTATTTTAGTCCTATGCATAGTTTATTTATGAATATCTTCACACAGCTGTTATAAATTTTTTTTTAGAATCTTAAGGGCCTGTTTGCTTACTACCATAGATTTCTGTACCTCTTGCCAAACCTTGCCAGCCAAAACTCTAAACCTGCAAAAAAAGTGACATTTCTATTGATACAGATTGATTAGTAACATTCGGCTCATATGTTTTACTTGATTAAAATGGTTTCATATAATCAGAACATGTGGCATTGCTTATGAAATGTTTCAAGTTTTCATGAACCTATATGCACCAAACTAATTAATGTAACAATGCATGATTGACAGGAGAGGATGATCGACGAATTGCATTTGGCCAGCTCAAAAGATTTGCATGGCAAGACCTACAGATTGCAACTGACAGTTTCAATGAAAAAAATGTTCTTGGTCGGGGAGGTTTTGGGAAAGTCTACAAGGGAGTACTTCCAGATGGTACTAAGATAGCCGTAAAACGGCTGACTGATTATAAGAGTCCTGGCGGGGAGGCTGCCTTCTTGCGTGAAGTAGAGCTCATTAGCGTTGCTGTTCACCGCAATCTCTTAAGGCTGATTGGCTTCTGCACAACACAAACAGAGCGCCTTTTGGTCTATCCATTTATGCAAAATTTGAGTGTTGCCTACCGTTTACGAGGTATTAATTTCCATACCTGTCCATTATTCATTATTTTGTTTCCTTATGTACTTTCTTCAGATGTCCTGGCATTCACAAATATGAATATTTTTCTCTTTTCTTAGATTTTCTTTATTTTCTGAAATTTGACCTTGCAGCTGACATTTTTACTTATCTGTTAGTTTGTTGGCACATGCGATTGAAAACTTGTTCCATATTTGATATTTGTTATTGGTTTCATGCTATATGTCTAATTTGCTGAAAATTATCCAGATTTTAAGCCTGAAGAACCCACCTTAGATTGGCCTCTAAGGAAACGGGTGGCTATAGGCACAGCCCGCGGCTTGGAGTATCTGCACGAACACTGCAACCCCAAGATCATACACCGTGATGTCAAAGCTGCAAATGTATTGCTTGATGAGTATTTTGAGCCTGTTGTTGGCGATTTTGGCCTTGCAAAGCTAGTAGATGTGCAGAAGACATCCGTGACAACCCAAGTTCGTGGAACTATGGGTCACATAGCACCTGAGTACCTATCGACAGGGAAATCATCTGAAAGGACAGATGTTTTTGGCTATGGGATCATGCTTCTTGAGCTTGTTACTGGACAGCGTGCCATTGATTTCTCACGCTTGGAGGAAGATGTGCTGTTACATCATGTGAGGCTTCCTTCCTTTGTTTTCTGAATTTTATGATAGTTTTGATCTTTGCCTCTTTACTTTTGGAAGGTTTGAAGCTGGCTTCACCACCATGATGCAACCTGATTCCTTTTGTTATGGATAAATGTAGGTAAAGAAGCTACAGAGAGATGGGGAGCTTGGCTCTATTGTGGACAGCAACCTGAATCAGAATTATGATGTTGAGGAGCTTGAGATGATGATACAGATAGCATTGCTCTGCACGCAGGCATCACCTGAGGACCGGCCATCCATGTCAGAAGTGGTCCAGATGCTGGAAGGCAGGGAACGGGCAGAGCGGTGGGAGGAGTGGCAGCAGGTGGAAGTGACCAGGAGGCATGAGTATGAGCCGATGCAGAGGAGGTTCGACTGGGCCGAGGACTCATTCTACAACCCAGAAATAATAGAGCTGTCTCCAGGTAGAAGATAAACCGTGACAAGGGACAGACATGAATCCAGAGCAATCTGTGGTTGTACTGTATGTAACCGTTGCTGTCGTCTATAGAGATATTAGATCGGTAATATGTTCATAAGATTATTCAAACAAACTTGCTGAGCAATAGTATTAATGTGGATGACATTGGAAAGATGAATGGCACTACATGGATACCATTGCAACTCTGTTTTTTTTTTGGGTCATTGTGTTTCAACCATAGTTTTCTAGTTTAATTGTGATTCAACCATTGATTTTTAGATTTTGTGATTCAGCCATCACTTTTTTAAAGCCAACCTCAATTGAGCCATAAGTCCATTAAAATACTCTAACGGTGTTAACTTTTGGTGAGAAAAAATAAAATTACCATTTGTGATTATACTATGGTTTTGTTAATTTTATGCTCAAAATTTGAAATATGGACATAATTTAATCAAAATTTTACAATTACAAAGGGCAATTTTGTATTTTTACATTAAAAGTTAACACCGTTAGAGTCACTTAACGGATTTGTGGTATAATTGAAGTTAGCTTTCAAAAAATGATGACTGAATCACAAAATCTAAAAATCAATGGTTGAAGTACAATTAGACTAAAAATCTATATGACTTAAATACTATTGTCCCTTTTTTTTCATATTGTAGTGTCAGAAGGTTTGTACTTTAGGGTCAA
Organism: Zoysia matrella; assembly: GCA_001602295.1. Taxonomy (NCBI): domain Eukaryota; kingdom Viridiplantae; phylum Streptophyta; class Magnoliopsida; order Poales; family Poaceae; genus Zoysia; species Zoysia matrella. The sequence goes on along the minus strand of BCLG01002510.1, from coordinate 65,480 downwards.
GCAGGGGTGGGTCGGTGGAGGGGAATCATTGGCGTAGATCAAAGCCTCCGAAAGAAGGCTGTTCTGCAGGATCTCTCGTGGATAGATCTAATCAATCCCCATGACACTGATAAATAAGCGTATATAATGTTTCCTCTCAAATTTTTGTACTTCCCTAGTAGTTGCAACAGGAGGTTGTATTCCATGTTCATCTGGTGTAAAACCAAGATTGCTTCTCAATGACAGCAAGATGTTCTGATTGTACGGTAATGAAGTACTCTAGCTGAGACAACTTCTCTCCCGCCATAATCATTGAAGTCTTTGTCGCGTTTGGGGGTGAACATGGTTCTACAACTTCATGAAGCTTACGTTGTGGAGCTTGTGGTTCATTTGTACGGAGCACATCTGGTTACCTCGATTATCTAAGAGGAAGCCTTCGGTACTCAACTCAATTCTTAAATTGTTTTCGCTGTTGACTTTTACAATCAACTTTACTATTTATTTTATTAAAAAAATTTGTTTGAATGTGTACAATTTTAAGCTGTGATTCAAATAACTCAAATGATAAATCAAAATATATGAAATTGATCAAATTTTTTTAATAAGACGAATGGCAAAGTTGAATTTAAAAGTCAAGAACGGCATCAATTAAAAAACGAAAGGAGTAGTTTTCACCAAGTTGCTAGATTTGTCAAGAACATTGCTATCGTGACATTCATCAGATCGATCCAGTAGCTAAAAGCAGTGCCACTCATCATTCAGCTTTGTAGCACTTATGCGTGGCACCAAAATAGAGCTATCTCATTGGTTTTTGTATCCCCATCGCTCTCTGTCCCTCAGTAATTTGGAGCGAAGTACAATATCCAGATGCCTACAATTCCTATGCATCCAACACGCCATGTCAAAGAACCATTTGCTACAAACAAGGCTTGTCAGGAACCACAGAAATATTGCAAACGGCACAATGCAACTCCTACGGCATATGCTAAGAGTGCTAGGCCCTAACCCCTCCTCTATACTGAACAGTTATGATTGATTATAGCCTATCTCCTTTATATGGAGAAATTCATCTTCAAATGAAAAAAAAAAGAGTACATCTGCATCTAACACCCTCAACTAGAAAGAGACTTGCAGTAACATGGGTCATTAAGAGGAGTGGAGCTTTAGAACTTCTACTGCACGGTTGGTTATTAAATCTCATCTGTCCTGTGAATCCGTCAATGCCACAAGGCACAACAAAGTAGACTCCTTTCTTGAAACACAATTCCACCAGCTTATATGAAAAAAATACATTGGGGTTGTGCATCTGAAGGACTACACAGCATTGATTTCGACTGCCTCGAAATGAAGGAGAGCGAAATGCAGACGAGAGAGAGAAGCCTGCAGATTTGGTCCCCGGAGACGCTGCAATCGTGGGCCTGGGCATACCCGGGTGCTCCTTGGCACAGACCTGTGCTCCCCTCAGCAACAATTCCTGTCCCTCAGATATGGTGAAAGAGATCAATGATGTGCGAGGTAGCGTTGTGAGAAGGGAGCTGGGATACGCCAAAGAGTGTTTTGGTTTCCCGACACCTGCCATTCTCACACACAGCAAGACCATATTTTCTCGGTCCTTCACTGGTTTAGTTCTAGCACAAGCGGTTCCTAATATCAACAACTCGTTTCCTCTCTTCAGGCATATCCCTTGGCGTTCTGAAACTCATATTTCAATAAGAGAGAGGCACAAGGATTTATGGTGTCCAACATGTGTGAGGTTCTAGAAGCACATAGTACTGCTCTTGATTAATTTTTCATTTCTTCGATGGGTCCATCCTCGGTGGGAATATGTAAAATGATCATTCATGTAATGTAATCCCTCCGTATGTGTTGTATTTATTGATTTTTAATATTAAATTTAACTATGTTTCTTTGCTCTTAAAAAGCTCAGTTTTTTTCTATATACACACGGTAAATGTGCCCAACAAAAATAAGTTAAACTAGGTGCACACAAAAAATGCACTTAAAATTATTTTTTTTATAAATTTGACGAATAAAATCTCTCTACGAACAACTCTTACAAATCTAAGTGGATGAGCTCTTCTGCTAGATGTGCTAGATCTTGAGTCCACACAGATATTGTTAGTTAACAAAACACAACTATCCGAAATAAATATATGAGATTAAAAAAAGTTGTTAGAAAACAAAACAAATTTATTTTAATATTAAAGTTAATATTTTTTCTTAAACAAAAGCTGTGCTGATCACGTCGTGCTGGTCTCCATGAAACTGGTTTCTGTCATGCTCTGCATACCCGCCTAGGTGGCAAAGACTTGCGAACAGATTTGCACTATATTATTGTACTATCTTGAAAAAGGTAATGTGTATCGATGCTGCCACTTTACAGCCGTCGTCTGATCAGTTTATCTTTCGCCTTCTTGCTTTATTGAACTATAATTTGCTTTATCGCTAAAGTTATTCAGATCAACTTAAAATTTTACATATTTAAACTAATTTTTTAACTAAAATAAATAGTCAAAAATAATGTTACAAATCAACGGTCCTGGCAACAATGGAATGGAGGTAGTATGTTGTAACTAATGAGCTAAGAACAGCTAAGTCATTGCAAATTTTTATCCATATAGGGACATGTTCAAACATTGTGTACATCATCAACAGTGCGCTCCCCATGATGCTAGATAGAAGTATTATATAATTAACTTATGCCACCGTTAATAATGAAACTTAAATCCTTGTCTTCTTGGATGACATTGTGTGGCATGGTCTAAGCACGGAGCTTGGATAATATATTGTGCAGAGTTTTGGTTTCCTGACATCTACCATTCTCACAGAGGAGAATTTTTTTTCTTCATCCAATCCTTAGAGGTTTATAGCACAAGTGTTATGGATTAGACTTCAAATATAGAACATTGTGTGTGCTTCTGAGATCATATTTATCTTCAAAGCAAACATGTGATAGCAGCTAATAAGTTGATTTAGTAGCCAATTCAATGACACTACCACACCGCTGCTCATTTGCAGACCAACGTACTATGAGAAAACAATCATCCTTACCAGATGGAGTTGGCAATGTCTTCTTGGTGACAGTAAAGCTATGGAAAGCTGTCAAGGGCATATCTAATTGATGAGAAAACACTGATAATCCTAACCAACACGTCAATAAAACTTTGTAGTTGCAGGAGTTTGGAGGGCAACGAAAGATGGCATCCTGATGCCTACCAATCCTATCTAAAGGTGCATGTACCCACGAAATACACAAATACAACACAAGCTTAGTGGTCCTTTATACTTGTATGATGACATGTGCCAACCCTTCAAATGATACCAGATGAATGATATAGCTGGCTGTTCTTTATGTGGCTGGTGGATCCAACTCGTGCTATTAATGCTTATAAAATTAAATCACATGTTAAAAAATTTAATGCAAAGATTGGCAACACAATACATCAGGAGAGAAGGTGCAGCTATAATTTAATAGTTGCATGCTTTTCACTCGTTAATTAGTAAATTATTGGCAAGTGTCATTGTATATTGTTACAAATAAGACAATAAACTGAATTGTTTCTGATGCAAATGTGTGTACTTTTTCACAATTTACAATCAATTCTTGATACATTTGACAAAAGCAGATGTTGAGGGTAAATTTGGAATGGGCTGAGTCTCTTAATAAACACCCTAATTTGGATAGCTCACACTGTCACCAGGCCACAGGCATTTCAATCCCTCTACTAGTTGAAACCAAGGATCAGTCATTGCCCTTCATCAATATCTGTGTCGAAAAGATGGTTCAAATGCTAGAGCCGGATTGAGGCGTTGCAGATTGTTAAGAGTCCATGAAGTGTTGCTAACTTTTTTTTGCTTGTTGCTGCGAGAGTGAGGTGTTGCCGTTTTGTTGAGTTCATGGCCTCATGAGGTGGCAAAGTAGCATCACAAAGACTACAACTCTGCAAGGTCACGACTGCAGGTTCTGGAACGAATAATAGTTCTTCAGCCACGAGAAAGCATTCGAGCTGACAAGATTCGGCTTAGAGTTACCGATGGCATCCTGATACCTACCACACCTATACGTATCTGTGCGTATGGCAAATATTTGTTTGTGACCGAGATCTTTCTCACTCGTTTTACTGCTGCGGCAGATGCAAATGCTACTGAAAACTACAGAAACACATCAAAATGTACAGGCTAAATCTTGAATTACTTACCATGCTACATCCCAGATAAAGGACAAGTGCTGAACGAGATAGCTTGCTCTCTCTCTCTGTATATATATATATATGCAGGTTCAGCAAGTCGCCGTGAATGGCAGCTTCAGCGAATTAAATGGCGTCACCAATTACGTTTCCTAGTCGCTTGAGAATTCGCTCGACGTATCTGGTGGTGAGAAAGAAATTTATTATAAAAATGCGAAATTATAACATTTTCCCCCACTTCCGTCCGTCTTTAGCAACTTCGGACGGCTTATGTTATTTGTTTATAAAGTACGTGTGTGAGAAGGGCAGGTAGTGTGTTTTTCTTTCAACCAAACCTGTGTTTATGCTAAGGAAACAATATAAAGATCCGTACAAATATAGATACGATCAAGTATGATACAGAGGACAGTAAGCCCCTAGACAACATAGGAAAAACAACTAGACCCTAGACCCTCCGCTTGCCAATGACTCCAGAACTCGTCCCTGTCGGGAGCCACCCAATCCAGCTGTCGCAAATCCGAGAGTGAAGGAGCTCCCTCGCCACAAGGCTTTTGCTAAGAGCCGAAGAAGACACTCGTCCCCACGAATGAGATGAAGCCAACGTTGAATACCCATCGATCGTGGCCACACCCTAAGCTCAGAAACCTGACTCACCAACAACGACGAGAGCCACCACGAGAACCTCGAGCCTGGTCCCCTCACCAAGCTGCCTCAGCATCCACAAAGCAAAAGGCCAGCACAGTCACCTCCCTTTCGGGCCGACTCCGTAACAGGGGCTCCGCTCGGAGAGCACCTCCTCCATAGGCTCAGTCGGTGGCATTGGAGAAGATAACCACCGATATGAGGAAAGCTCGGAAGGACATTCATCGAAGGTGAAGAAAACCTTCTTTTTTTTCCACCTCTCAACTGTAGCAGGAAGGAAGTGGTGAGTGTTTGGTAGACCCTTCTAATTTCACCTCTCAGATGTAGCAAGCAGAGCATCAAACGTTGGTAGGGTGCTTGAACTTCCGGATATCTACCACTCCCTCAACGATACAACGCTCGCTAAGATCTCGCTTCCATGCCATCACTCTAGTTGCTTAGAACAACGCAGTTTTGCCAGTTTACAGGCTTAACAACAAATAATTGCTCGCCATTGCCATTTTTCAGGCCTGGGTGGGCAACCATGCTCTGTAGTCAGAGTGAGTTGGTTTCTTGCTTTTATAAAGCATCCGCATCCGCAAATTCTCTATATCGTTAAGTACCAGAATGCATGGAGAGAAGTCATAACATGCGCATTATGACTGTCAGGTGACGAACATCAACGCAAATGAAAATACGGCTTAAAACTTCACAATCTCACGGTCCTTAGGTAAATGGTGTCTAGAGTACAGATTGTGGCATACTAGCATCACGGCCATAGCCAATTCATTCCACAACTCTGCAGGTAGCGACGTGCAACACAGATCATAGACCATTACGAATCTGACACCCTGAGTCACATCTTTGCAAATCTTCAAAATACTGTACAAGCACTCGACGGTTTTATGGTTCAGTGAATCATATAAAAATGAACCTATCAGTGACTACCCTAGACAGACACTCAAAACACACCTGCCTCAAACACATCACACGATCTTCTGTGGTTCAGTGACCTCATATCCAAACTAGACAGATCAAACATCTCACACTACCAAACAACATAAATATTTGCAACTGTGTTCTGTTGCAAACAAAATATCCATTTCCAGCCAGAACATATAAATGATGTTAACTAACAACTACAAAATTCATGCTTCAAACTAGCCTACATCATATGAAAAAACAAAGAAATAGTTCGTGCTAAAATGTTAGGCATGTCAATTCAGAAGCTTTGCTGAACTTCAAACTTTGAATTTCTGTAGTATTCTGAAAGCCCAAAACATAAATCAACTAATGCAAAACTAAAAATTCATTTCCACTCAAAAAGCAGTTATCTAATACAGAGACTTAGGGGTGAACTAAGTGCTACGGTTCTCACTGTTCACAGAGGAAATTCTATCATAAAGTAACTGTTTGGCATACCATTCAGCGTCAAAAGCAGGAGTTATGCACAGTGAACAGACAACAACTCGGCAAGATAAAATTAATGCATTCAAATTCCAAAATCAGGCAGTCAGTTTGGTAACTATACATGTCCCAGCGAAGCAATCCTATATAATTCAAGCATGTACCGTCACAACATCACATTCCTCACTATTATCAATCAAATATCAGCAGCAACTGTATGAACAGATTCAAGCTCCAATAAATTAGACAAAGACAATAATTTTAACCATTAATCGATGCAGAAATCCTTAAGATGAGTATCGATAACAAGCTTCATTAACAGATCCATACTAACACAGAGGTACATGGATACATCAAAATCCCAACAACCGCTACTGAGAAAGAAATAGTATATGGAAAGAAATGACAGTCTCGCCTCCGAGCGCGGCATGAAGCAGCTCAGAAGCGGAGCTTGGTGAAGAACCACCTGTTCTTGCCGGTCTTGAACCTCTCCTCGAGGCGCGCCTTGGCCGCCTTGCATGCGGCGACCTTCTTGTCCCTGGTGGAGAGCGCGTCGGGGCCGGCAGCGACGTCCTTGAGGTCGACGTCGAGGGTGTAGCGCGTGGGCATGAGGTGGGTGAAGTTGACGAGCTTCATGAAGCACTTGACGCGCGACTTCTTGGCCGTCTTCTTGGCGGAGTCCTTGCGGACCACCTTCTTGGGGTACTTGGCCAGCCCGGCGACGAGGCAGTGGCCGTAGGGGCGGTCGCGGGTGCCCTCCTCGAACACGCGCACTATCACCGCCTTCCGGCCCGCGAACCGCCCCTGCAGCAGGATCACTGCCTTGCCTGGCTTCAGGAACTTCACCATTGTCGACGCTCTTACCTTCGCCGCCGGTGTGATTTGGGGTGTGTGTGTGACTGTTGCGCCGCCGCCGGATCTGTTAGGGCTTGTGAAGAGGAAGACTTTATATCGTGGCGGCGGGAGGGGAGGTTAGAGGTGTTAGGGTTTGATTTTATGGCTGGGAATGACGGGTCTGCCCTTCCGTTTAGGATCGTCAGATGCGAATCGTACGGTCTGCAGTTGTAGTAGGTGTATGGGGCCCGGGTGTCGGACGAAAAAACGGGTAAAGACGAAGTGGTGCTGGACTGGGCCCTTGAGATGAAGGCGTTGCTACTGAAACTGATCAGACGGCCCATTATACCTGTGGTGATCAGCTAATTGGGCTCTTTTAGCCTTCAAAAAGAAAAAAGAAAATTGGGTTCTTTCATTTTAATTCATGCGACGCAAAAAGACGACAGAGTGTCAAAGTCAACTTTTCTCAATTTGACTGTTCACAATGAGATATTTCGACTACGATACAAGTACTTTTGCGCAGGCTATATGGTTATATCCACCTAAAATAAAGTGTCGATCACCATTAACAGGTTAGAATTCACCATAAATATAGGAACCGTACGTGTTTGGTATAGAAAAAAGAGGATGAAATTATTTTTGAACTAGAATCATTTTCCTAACAACAACAATTCAAGAACAGTGGCTTTATTATTACTAGAAGCTCACACCGCCTAAATCTTTGGTACATCTGCCTCTTTGAAGACTCGAAGGACCATATATGACAGATAGTTCAATTTATTCAAAAACAGTTAAATCATAAATAGTCATAAAATTTGAAATAAATTTGATCCCCACAGGTATTTACTTGCACCACTATCAGTTGGTATGAGAATTTGATTCCGCCCTGAGATAAAACTAGCTCCATACGGAGCTATTTATATAGCCTATTTTTATCACACAACGATCTAGAGGAGCAACGAGAGCCCAAAGAAGAAATGCAAATATAGAGGCGAAGAGCACGGAATAGGAGTAGTATAGTGTGATGGTTGGATCCTTTCGAGCAGCATGTCAATGCGTTTTCAGTATGGGAATGATAGCTTTGCATTTTACGCCAGATTGTTTTGTCATGCGCCTGCTTCCTCCTCTGCTATTGCAAGGACAGACGGAAGATTGTGAGCCGATCACTGGGATTTGCGAGGATGACAACTACCCGCAAGGGGCTTGATTCCTGGAGGAACATGATCAGGGATACTGCGGGCGTATTGGAATTTATTTCCTTTGTGGACAGCTTAGCAAAATATTAATGGATGCAGAGACTGTGGCGGCTCATCATTTTGAACTAAAGTCCACCGCTCAAGATTTTGGTTTTCAGATCGTTGTGCTCTTTGAACTTTGATGCGGTGAAGTTTCAGAGGAGGTCTGCAAGGAAAGAATCAGTCGGCCGCCAGCCACCTCGCGCGGGGGCGCCATGCCGGCGGGCCGGGAAGCTCTTGTTTCTTTCCAGGCCTTAATTGGGCTTTCAGAATGGTATTCATTGGGCCGTCGATCCACCAGCGGAAGTAGCGTCCGAGTCGAGGCCCATAAATAGAGCGACCAGTGGGCCGCCATTTCCCTCCTCTTCCAGCTTTCAGGTGTTTTTTATCGTCGGTTTCACTGTTTTTAATTCACTTTTCCGCTATTTCACCCTGTTTAGCGTTACGAGGCGGCAGCATGTCTGGATTACGAAATGTCATTTCTCGACATGACAGCGTCGTTTCTCAAATTAACGTGTTATCAATATTTGCGATCTGAATAATCTGCCAAAAATAACTCAACCTGTTTTTTTTTTTTACTTTCATTTTTTATCCCTTTTTGGTAGTATAACTACTTCCTTTCACTCTACCCTACATACGTAGCTCCATCCACTGCATGGCTCATGGCTAACACTTTGCAGAGATGCGCGAGAGTGACTGGAAAACAACAATACGCGGAGCACATGTTCAGTGACAGACTATGGGACAGATGACATGCAGACACTACACTGCCAACTCACAAATATGATGATGAAATAATGCGAGGATGACGCAACTGAACAAATCTGCTCAATTGATTCCAAGTAGGAGAAGTACTGAAGGGAAAATTCGTCTGTGCATGGCAGAGAAAACAAAACGAGAAGAGAATTGCCAGCCACGGAAGGATTGGAAGCTCTTGAGAACCCTTGAAATCACGAGACAATGGATCGTTCTAAACACGAAACTGGCAATGACGATGTAAAAGATGCCACACATGCGTATACTATATGGACAACAAAAAGGCAGCAGTGCTTTCTGGTTTTTTTTTTGGGGGGGGTGGGGGGGGGGGGGTATTCAGTTTCACCGATCATAAGACAACGAATCGTTCAAAAAGCAAACTTGAACGTAGTAGCAAAGCTACCTAGGCCGCGTTGGGTGCCTCCTCGGCCTTCGCCGGCGCCGAGTCGGTCTCAGCCGGGGGGGTGGCAGCTTATATTTTGGAACGGAGGTCGTATATCATATACATGTAGTTCGCCAGCTTACCGATCTTTGCCAGATCTTCGAAGAGCTTGGTGACGGCCGCCGAGTTCTTCTTGATCGCGGCTGTCTTCTTCCTCTCCTTGATCAGAACCTGTTTCGAAAAGTTCCGTGATCCTTAGCTAATCCTCAAGGGACAGGAGTCCGTGCGTGTCGATGATCCCTGGTGGACCGACCAATAATTTACCTTGACTGGTGCAGGAACAGACTCGTAGATCTCGACGACTCTAGGCTGGAGACCGGCCGCCTTCTTCTCCTAAAAACTGGCTGTCGATTCCCTCCTGCATGCACAAACTGATGCATTCTCATTGGAGCCATCCATAGCAGTATATTCAGAAGGGCGTTGAGGATGAACCAGACGGACTGTACCTTGGACTCGTCGAAGGCCTTGACGAGCTCGGCGGCGGCGGCCTTCTTGCCGCCGGTCTTGACGAAGACGAGCTTCATCTTGGGCAGCAACTTGGACTTCCAGTAATCCATGACTCTCGCTCTGAACTCTTTCCGTGCTGCGACTGAGCCTGGTAACAAACGAACGAACGACAGCTACGGCAGCACCAACGTACGCACGCTAGCTAAGCTCCCTTTGAGTGGCTCCAAACCAGCAAGAAGTGAGGTGGACACGCGGGAAAAAAAAGAAATCACAGGCCCCCCCCCCCCCCCCCCCCCAAAGGTAAGCCTTCCCCGGAGCTCGTGAAAAAAGCCGCGTTAGTGGACACGCTGTTCTTTTGCTGTCGTTGATGGCGGACTGGTACGTTGGTCTAGTTATAGAACTCGATGCGGTCGAAAGGCCTTCGAGGTTGTCAGCAATTTTGTCGACGGCTGGCCTCGGATGATTGGGTGGAGAGCATGACCAGCAGAGGCGCAAGAAAGAAAGCTTGATTGATGATGATCATAGGAATCATGCATGCATATGCATTAATGCATAGTTACAACTAATATTACTGATTGTCCACACGTCAACAAGAGTGAGTGATTAATTGAAAAATAATTTTATATTCAGCGCAGCTTATTTTAATCTTTATAAATATCATTGGAGATTAGCTCTTTATGCAGTTATAAAATTTCCTATCATCTTTTGCTTCTGTAATCTAATGCTCCTAGTAGGTTTACTAAGGCCTCTAGATTGTGATATTTTTTTCTATGATTTTGAATATTGGATGTGAAATTTCCATATGTTTTTTTTTTAAAAAAAAGTTAGTGTTCCAAAAAAGATTTAAACATAGGCTTCGTTCAGCAGCAGCAGCTGTGGCTGCCGTTGCCGCCTCAGACCTGCTTGTAATTGTAGCTTACACTGATTACAGAAAACAACAACACTGTAAAAACAACCTCCGAACACATATATTTTCTTGCATCATGTTGAGTCCCTCGTATTTTATTCTATGACCAACTTGGTATATTTCGTCACAACATTTTGTTAGATTCATATTGATGATACAGGAGACACGTATAAATAGAAAAATGTTTAAACATAGTCTCTCCGTCTTCAAATATAAGTATTTTTGAGTTTGATCAAAGTCAAATTTTATCAATTTTAACTAATAATATCTATAAATTTAAATAATTTTTAATATAAAAAATTATATATTATAAAAATATGTTTCATGAAAAATCTAATAACATGATTTATATATGATAAAATATCATTAATTTTATATTATTAAAAGTCAAAATTAAAAAAATTTGACTTTATCTAAATCTAGAAATGTTTATATTTAAAAACGGAGATAGTACTTCTAAATATAAAATTTAAATAATAAATGATCATGCAACCAGCCAAGAGTCTTAATCTACGTTGGAAAAAGAAGACAGATACAGTAGTCGCATTGCAGTTAGCAACTTCTTCATCGACGCCTCAGATTATGGGGCTGGAACTCGAATAGTGGCATTGACCGTGAATAAGTCGAAAATCCAGGGGTAGGACGTTGAGGGACGTGGCAAGCGCCGCTGGCTCCGCGCTGCCAACTGCCTGCTGGTAGGTCCCGGACAGACCCACGCCACGGTGGCAAGCACATTATAGTATATTATAGTATATTATAATTATAATTATACATAATTATATATTACTTATAGTTATAATTATGTAATATATAATTATAATTATATCATAATAATATAATTATAATTATTTATACTACGTAATTATATTACATATAATTATAGTTTTATTATAATTATATTATATAATTAATTATAATTAGGTAATATAATTATAACTATGTAATATATAATTATAATAAAAGTATAATTGTAATTATAGTAATATATAATTATTTATAATTATAATTATATTCTATTCTATAAATATAATTATGTGATATAATTATAACTATGTAATACATATAATTATAATAAAAGTATAATTATAATTATAGTAATATATAATTATATATTATTACATTTATGTAATATAACTATAACTATATTATAATTATATAGTTATAATTTATACTATATATTATATTATATTCGTAATATATATAACATTATATATATATATATATATATAGTTATGTAATATAATCATAATTATATAACTATTATATATTTTATATTTGTAATATATATAATATTATATATATTATAGTTATATATATTTGTCTTGCAGTTTCATAACTTAACAGCTATTTTAAGTCAATCGACTTTTAGTTTTTTCACAGCTTATATTATACAACAATTTTTTCACAGTTCACAGCTATTTTTTCAAAGTTCTCTACCCGACGTTCAGACTGACTTGTAGGCTCCACGAGTGGTTCATTTGTCAGTCAGAAGCAAGACTGTTGTATCAACAAACAGTAAACAGTGCAGAATGTCTCGGGTCGTTAGGTAACGCAACGGTCGTGTGAACTGGCGCGTGGGACCCCGACGGGAGACTGCCGACCATGTGGCTTTGCTTGCGAGGCCAGCGTGGCATTCCCACGCTGGCCGCTTTTTTTCAGAAATCTTCTTATTTTTCGTTTGAAAATAACATAATGTGTTAGTACAAGCGACCAAAAATTTAAAGATACTTATTTAGTATTAGTTATAAATCTTATTCATCACCTGTCACTATTCACCTTATTTGATAAAACAAATATATATGAAGTGTGTTGTTTGTGATATTATCTCTTTTTTATTAATATTTATCGTATGATTAGTATATTTTTTAGCAATACATATTCACACTTTTTAATTGTGTCATACTTCTGTACCCACATCGTAGTTATATTCACTATTGTAATGGTATGAATGAAAAATTAACCCTTTTGGGAACCGTATAGACGGTCGAAGCATGCATTATCACACTTTTGATTCCGATTTTTCTAAGTACTCCCTCCTTTTTAAGGATCTGTTTGGAACACTTTATCTCCAGTAGTTCCAGACAAACTCAAATATTTATGAGTAAATTTCATAAACCTACAACTATTTGTACCATTATAACACAAAACTATAACTTTTATGACCTATTTAAAAGACTACAACTATTTTGACCTTATATATATATATCAAGAAACTACAACTTTTATTGCATGACCTCATATATCAATCACACTAATGCTACATAAACTAATCTCACATGTCATCCAAACACATATCAAAAAGTTATAGTTTTATGAAATATGTCACAAAAGTTGTAGCTTTCGTTACAATGGTACAAATAGTTATAGGTTTGTGAAATTTACTCAATATTTATATATGGTGGATTCTAAAATAGACTCAAGTGATTATGAACCGTCTATTTACATTGATTTTAAAGTTTAAATTGTTCTTTTACCTTCGAAGAGGTAAAAGCTCTATCATTCAATTTGAAAAATAATCAGTAAATTTTGGCAACTTACGGCAATCAATAATACATTGCATGCTAATATCACTAGTTCATTTATAATTTTTCTCAAATTAATGGTTGAGATAGAATTTATATCTTACCTTTTAGAAGTTGCAACAACACTTTGACCTATCTCAGAAGGGTTCTATATATATTTGCATCATTAGAAAACTCGCTCCCCCGAGTGCCCCTAGTCGTGCCGGTTTAGGACGTGTGGTCTTTCTTCAGACGAGGAGCGTGTTGTTGGATCCCTGCTCCTCCTATCAGTATATCACAACCTTTAATTAGCATCTGAAATATAACATTAGAGGATCGGACGATAAAATGTTTGAACAGATAGTTTGTCATTGTTTTTTTTTTTTCTTGAAAAACGATCTGTCGTTATAAGTGATCGGTTGCTAAAAATTTATAGCAATGTCATTATCAATGACAAATAAAATCGGTTGCTAAATTTTTTTAATGACTGACTGTTTGTTATTATAGTCACTTATAACGACAAAAAAAAAATTATTATAGATGAGTTATGGTACAGTGCGGTGGGACCTGATGAGCGTGCGGCCGTGAGGGCGACACCGCCGCAGCCCCCGAGCGCGCGGTGTGGGCAGAGTCAGAGCGCGCGGGGCGGGATGACGCGTCGCGGGCGATCAACGAGAGCGTCGAGGCCGTCATCGCCATGGTGCAGCAGTCGGAACGAGAAGATCAGCTGCCCTTTCACTACCCTGCGTACTACCTGCGTGTTCCAAAAGATGGAAAGATTCCTACTACTAGCTCCGCCTACGTGCCCTCGGTCGTAGGCCCGTAGCTGGCCTCCCTATCGAAGACCAACCGGCCGTGGCCTCCAAATGAAGATCACCAACCCCTCCCTGTCCCTGGCCTCCTCGTCAACCACCGTGCCGACCGAACCTGCCGGCGTCCAGCGACCGGTTGATGACCCATTTTCATTCCATCCCGCCACGATCAACGACGACTCATGCACACCCCTGCACGTCGTCGTCCCACTCACGTTTCGGATGATCGAGCGTGTGTCCGTGGCAGCCACGAACACGTCGTCTCATCCCGTCGTGCCGCCCCCGACGTCCTTAACTTCGGAGCAGAACTACTCCGCATTCCGTCCCTGTAAACCCTTCGTTGCCGCCGCTGCAGGGGTCTTCGTCTTCCTCGGCGTCGTCCTTGTTTGCTCGACGGCAGCAGGTACGGAGGTTGCTCGATCGCTTCTCTCTGCTCCATCCATGGTGGTTTTAGTCAAGACTTTCCTTTGGTTGCGATTCGTTAGGACACTGGTGGCTTCGTTCTTTGCTGGTCACCAGCCCTGAGAATTTGGACCCACCGATCGACAGATAACATCTTTTGTTCATTCAGTTCGCTCTCCGTGATCATAGTACGTGCACGCCGCGACATGGAGTAGCTTGACAGCTCGACGACGGGACGGTCGAGCGCGGCGTATACACGATGACGTCGACCACTGGCGGCGCGGTCATGGAAGACGTCGTGGTCGGGCGCTTCGACGCGGCCGGCGCGTACCCGACGACGCTGCCGAGCCCGAGGATGCTGGACGCTTCGCCACGGGACCCGTCAGGCTTCAGGAAGAGCCTCAACCCGATCTACTCGTCAGGGTCGATTGGCGGCCACCACAACCACGCGGCCAGTGCAGGTTCTTCTTCCACGACGTCGAGCTCGTCCGCCGTTGTAGCTGCAGCAGAAGAAAGCCCCGATCAGGAGGACGCTCATCATCATTCAGTGATGACCACCGACGGGAGCAGCGCGCCGGCGCCGGCGGTTGCGCGGCGGCACACGGGCGGGGACGCGAGGTGGGAGGCTATCCGTGCCGCGGAGCCGCCGCTGAGCCTGGGCCACTTCCGCCTAGTCAAGCGGCTCGGCTACGGCGACATCGGCAGCGTGTACCTCGTCGAGCTCCGCGGCGGCGGCGGCGGCGCGATGTTCGCGATGAAGGTGATGGACAAGGGGTCGCTGGCGGGCCGGAACAAGCTGGCGCGCGCGCAGACGGAGCGCGAGATCCTCGGCCTGCTTGACCACCCGTTCCTGCCCACGCTCTACTCGCACTTCGAGACGGACAAGTTCTGCTGCCTCCTCATGGAGTACTGCAGCGGCGGCAACCTCCATTCCCTCCGGCAGAAGCAGCCGAACAAGCGGTTCACCGAGGACGCGGCCAGGCAAGTCGACATCAGTTTATCTCCTTTCCCTTTTTTTTCCTCCGTGAAAAAAAGGGAAAAACGATGAAGATGTAAACGTGCAGGTTTTACGCGTCCGAGGTGCTGCTCGCGCTGGAGTACCTGCACATGCTGGGCGTGGTGTACCGGGACCTTAAGCCCGAGAACGTGCTGGTCCGGGAGGAAGGCCACATCATGCTCTCCGACTTCGACCTCTCCCTGCGCTGCTCCGTCAGCCCGGCGCTCGTGCGCTCACCGTCCGGCCGTGTCGGCGGCGGCAGCAGCCTCGTCCACGGCTGCAAGCTCCCGCGCCTGCTCCCGTCCAAGAAGAGCAAGAAGAAGAAGGACAAGGTGAGGCTGGACAGCGACGAGCCTGCAGGGCCGGTGGTGACCACCACCTGCACCACCAAGAGCAAGCTGCCGCTGACTTCGCTAGAGTTCACGGCCGAGCCGACGGGCGCGCGGTCCATGTCGTTCGTGGGCACGCACGAGTACCTGGCGCCGGAGATCATCCGCGGCGAGGGCCACGGCAGCGCCGTCGACTGGTGGACCTTCGGCGTCTTCCTGTACGAGCTGCTGCACGGCAACACGCCATTCAAGGGCTCCGGCAACCGCGCCACGCTCTTCAACGTCGTCGCGCAGCCGCTGCGTTTCCCCGACGCGCCGGCGGTCAGCGCCGCGGCCAGGGACCTCATCCGAGGCCTGCTGGCGAAGGAGCCGCAGAACCGCCTCGCGTACCGGCGCGGCGCGGCCGAGGTCAAGCAGCACCCCTTCTTCGACGGCGTGAACTGGGCGCTCGTCAGGAGCGCGCAGCCGCCGTACATCCCCGACACCGCCGTGTTGGTGGCAACGCCCAAGAGCGCCGGCGGCGGGAAGACCAGCTCGCGTCACACTGATTCGTCGCAGGTTGATTTTGAGTACTTTTAGCAGGTTGTCATCAGTCATCGCAGGTGTTGATTGCTCCATTTGATGAATGTACCGTTGTGCTTCTTTATCTTGTCCATCTGTCTAAAACTACAAAGGCCTCCTTTTTGCAACAAATAGATTCACAAAGAATCTATAGGTTTCTGATTTCTATGGAACTAAAAGTTCACTGGATTTTGATTTTCTAAGAAGTACTTTAAGGAATCGAAAAATATACTACTATAAGCTACTGCTACTCACTTTCCTACTGCACTAGTAGCTCAGTAGGAGTAGATAAGGAGCCCTCAATGTTAAAATAGTAGACCATGTTGCAAAATGCACAATTTCGTGGAGCAACTCACATAGAATGATAGAAGTAGAACAGAGCAACCAACATTTGAATTGTACCAAATTTCATATCCGTTCTTTTACAAATTTCCAATTCTACTATAAGGTTCTTTTTTCACTTCCATTATTTTCACATTCTTCACTACGGAAACAAAGATCGATTAACTGCCAGTACATCACACAACCTTGACAACTTGTTGGTAACCCAAATAATCAATCAAGCGTTTGGCAACGAACCAGCTTTTCATTGATCCTGCGACACCAAATACCTGCATACCCTGGCCTCTGTAAACACAAGCCCCGGTCTGCAGAAATACCCCTGGCCGGGGCTGCAGTGCCTGTCCTCGGAGCACACGCACCTGCCGTCGAGGGCGCAACCGTCGCCCTTGGCCACCTCCTTCCCGGAGACGACCTCGTCGGACCAGGGGCTGTCGAATAGCCCTCGCGGGTCCAGCTGGCGCTTCGCCGCCGCGAACCTTCCCCAGCGCGGGTACTTCCCCTGCACGCCGGCGAACGCGACCAGCCGGTTCTTGGCCCAGTGCGGGCGGGCCCCGTGCTTGACGAACGCCAGCTGCTCCACCTCCTCCCACACGTCCTCGCTCAGCCGCGGGGTCTCCGGGTCGGACGCGCGGTAGTAGTTGAAGTCCACGACCACGGAGTCCTCCGGCTGGCCTAGGTGCGCCGCCGAGGCCTTGACGAACCGGACCATCAGGCCGTTGTACAAGTCCACGCCGCAGAGGCGGTCGGCGCCGGCCGCGTCGCGAAGGCGCTTCACGTCGAGGACGAAGTCCCGGAACCGCGCCGGCGAGAAGAACGCCGTGCTCTCGTAGAAAAACAGGGCGTGGAACCGCGGGTCCCACGCGCACGCGCTGAGCACGTCTGTCGCCGGCGAGCGCGCGCACGACCCCGACGTCTGCATCTTCCCCTGGCGCCCCACCACGGGGTACCCCGTGAACAGCAGCGCGTTGTTGCGAAGGCCGCTGCCGACCAGCCGCTTCGCCGCGATCTCCGCCGCCGCCATCGCGCACTTGCCCTTCACGCTCTTGGACCGCTCCAGCGAGGTCTCCAGCTCTCGGATGCCGGCGGACACCGCGATGGACGTGGCCTGGAAGCCGATGAAGTCGTTGACGCCGTCGCCGGACGCGGTGAGCGGCGCGCGGTCGTCGACGCGGTACACGGCCTTGTGCTGGGACGGGTACCAGGTGATGTCGGCGAACTCGTGGCGCGCCGCGTGCGCGGCGAAGTCATCCTGGAACGTGGTGTCGTCTCTGTACTCGTAGGTGAAGCTCCTCTTGAAGCTCGGCTCCAGGGACAATGTGATCTGCAAACCACTCGGTTCCTTTACGAATTGCACCGTTGATGCATTGAAAGGTTTAAGCAGGAATAGTTCGAAAGAACTTTTAAAATGGTAACATTACGATTAGCAAACAGGCATGGTGCATCTCATACATGAGGAACTCCATGTTCTACTGCCAAAATAATGCACTAATGTCATTTAATTTTCGTAAAAACATGTGATGCCATTTCTTTTTCTTACTAAACACAGCTTAGGATTTCAAAAAAAAAAAAAACTGTTTAGAGGTTTAGAAGATACTCTCTCTATTCTTAAATTGATGTATTCGTTGATTTTTAACACTAATTTTGATCATTCGTTTTATTCAAAAAATTAGTTCAAATGTGTAAAAATTTAAGTTGTGGTTCAAATAATTATAATGATAAATCAAATTATAACAAAATATATAATATTTATCACAATTTTTTGAATGAGACAAATTGTCAAAATTGAAGTTAGAAGTTAACGACGACATCAATTTAAAAACGGAAGGAATATTCATTTATGACAGTTTGTACAATGTACTCTAAATGGTGGCGCATGATCAGTGTTTTACTCGACCTGCATAAAAAGGTCCTATCTTAGCAAAACAGATTTGCTAGTTCTCTGAGCAACAATCTGTTTGGGCAGATCAATATCCAATAGCTAAAAAATGACTTAGAGATCAACAAAATCTAAATCGACTTAGAAGGAAACAGACCCTTAGCAAAGATACCCGGGTTACTATGAGTTTAAGCATTTTAACCAATATCACTTCACCCGAAAAGTAGTATTTGCTGAAAGGAAAGAACAAGTCCGGATATATATTACACAGAAGCATCTGATGGATTTCAAACTTTCAGATAACAAGAAAATTATCTAAGGCCCCAGGTATGCACACCCATTGCAATGGACATACTATCAATACTTTAGGACACCGACATCTGACGCCAAAATTCGTTGCATATTATTTTTGGGATAGTACTACTGGCTGATTGATTATCTTAAGGGTTCAATCAGAGGCGTTCATATATATTTTCTCCATCGTGTGATTCAGGCGCAATATATTTTAGGCTAATTGTAGAATCGTGGAGGTTCCATGTTCCTCTTTGAACACGCAAACGCTTTAATTAAGGACGCAATGCAGGTAAGCACATGGTGGCCTGATCTATAGTCCTTTCTTTTTCCTGAAAACTTCTCTAACCCCATTTCCGACACCTGTTATTGTAGCCGAATGGTTTGACTACTCTTCTCATAATTTTCTAGTTCCCTAGAGATTGGATATATCAGACATGACAAGCTTATTTAACAGTACTTAACGCGAGGACACAACTGCTTATTCCATCTTTAGCTAAAGATGGGCTGATATAGGTTACCCATTTGTTATGGAGTACTTGGTTAATCCACTAGAAATGATTGTATTCATTTTCCCCCTCTGTTTATATACTCATGAGATAAATAGTTAGCACATAATAGCTACTCCCTCCATTTAAAAAAGTTTGTTGTTCTAGCTCCCTCTATTTTTACTTAAAAGGTTCGTTTTTACTTCTTAATATAACTTTCTATATTCTCAATATATTTTTATCCCTATATCTCTTCATCTTATATTTTTATCTCATCTTTTTTTACTTCTACTTAATTCCCGGTGAGAATTGCAACTAAAAAGAAACGTACAGAGTAGCATAACCTTGGTAACAACTAGGAGTACTAACAAAGTGAAGGCGAGAGGAGAAGCAAACGTCCAAATCAGTAAGGCCCTGTTTGGGTCCCCAGAATTGGACCGAATTGAATTAAATTCCGAAGTTCATCCTGTTTGGCCAACCGTAGAATAGAATTGTAACTTTCAGCCCATTTCCAACAACTCGAATTGGAGGCTATGTCCCTTTCCGAACTAAATCGGCTGAAATCCTCGGAATTTATCCTCTCACACCGTCACCCCGCTCCTCCACCCCCGACGGCGCCGCCCCGCTCGCGGCTCCACTACAGCGCTGCCTGCTCCGCGACTCCATGATGGCGCCATCCTGCTCCTCGACTCCACGACGGCGTGCCCCGCTCCTGAACTCCACGACAGCGCCGCCCCAAGAGGGATCTCCGCCGTCGTCGACAGCCTGTACTGTTATCACCGCTCGGCCGCTCGACCTCGGAGCCGCGTGACGGCGAGTGGGCGGCGGCTCGACCGCGATGGCCACATGACCGCGAGCAAGCGCCGCCGTCTGGCTCGATAACCGGGGCCGCGTGACCATGCGCGGGCGCCACCGCCTGGCTCGGTTGCCGGGGCTGCGTGGTTGTGTGCATGCTTTCCTGATGTGTTTCACAGTCTTTCGTTTTCTTTCCTAATGTGTTTCATTCCTGATTTCTTTACTTCTTGTTTCTGCCTTTCTGGTAAAGCATCGATCTGGTAATGCGTCAATCCTGTTTCGTTTCTAGTAATGTGCATGATCTGGTGATGCATTGATCTTGTATTTTTAATTCCTGTTTTGTTTCAGATCCAGCCAGGACAGATTCACGTTTCTTTCCTGATTGTGAGATAAACAACAATTTGATTTTGATTCTAAAAATTTAATTCTAAAACCAACCGATCAAAAAATGAAGTTGAATCTGATTCTAACTGATTCAATTTTAAAAAATTTAATTCCTAAAAATTGATTCAATTTTAGAGATCTAAACGGGCCCTAAGGTAAATGAAATAGACCGAACATGAAGCGATCCTGGCTTTGGTACTTTGGACATACCGATCAACCAGTCCAACCTCCCGTGTCAAACTGTAGGCCAAACTCTTTTAAGAGTGACATAGACGTGCTTGCGGATCAAGGACAATCGGGACGGGTCCAAATGTACTGCGTTTTAATCCGTTGCTGGCTCATCAATTAAATCCTTGTTGCTGTCTGAAGCAGAGGAAGAGGAGCCCTGCATGGCCTACCGTTTACGTAGCTCACATATTAGGTGTACTAACCAAGTGTTATTGGACGAATTATTTGGTGAGACAGTTAATGCCGTGCGCTCAGTGCTGTGTGTTGTTGAAATATTTTTTTTTTGTTTAGCTCGATTTACAATTTATGGCATAGAAAGTGAATAATGTCCTCTGTACAGAACAAAGCGGATTTTCTCCCAAGCCCCGGAGCTCCGATGGCTTACGACGGCCGCTCGATCGTCGCCTTGTACGGCTAGGAGGTCGCCGGAGTTTTTTTTTTCAGGGGGGGGACCATTGTATTGTGAGGGACGGGGGGCCAACCGGACTCCGGGGCCTCGGAGTTGCGATTAGTCCCTTAAGGTGTACTTTCAAATTATGAAAAAATTATTTATTTTTATCTAAAATTAGAGAATATATTTTTTAAATAAATTTTACAAAACTATAATTGTTTTAGGAATATTATCACAAAATTACAAGTTTAAACTATAGTTAAAAAAAAAACTATATACATATTTGGGTACAGTAAAATTCAGAAACAATGTATATGATATGTAGTTTGATGATAAATTAAAAATAAAATCTGTAGTTTTGTGATAAATTAAATGTAAAATTTGTAGTTTTGTGATAAATATAACATAAAATCTGTAGTTTTTTAAAATTATAACTTAAATCTGTAGTTTTATAATAATTTTGATAAAATACGTATAGTTACAAAACTCCTACTTAGCACGAAAGTATCATCTCGCTACGGGGCAAAGATCTCAAACCCAAAGTTCAAAGGCCATTAAGTTGTAAACAGTTCTTAGATTGCAAAGAGTGATGGAGTGAACAGCTCAAGATGATCGAGACAGGGTCACCTTGGAGACGACGCCAAGCAGGCCGAGGGAGACGAGAGCCGCGGGAAAGAGCTCATCGCCTGGCTTCAACGCGAGGACCTTGGCCCATCCGTCCTTCTCCCCGGCGGGCACGACGAGCCTGAGCCCCACCACGTGGTCGTGCACGGCCCCGCCGCGCCCCCACCACGAGCTGCCGTGGGACCCCGTGGCCACGAGCCCCGCGACGCTCACGCCCTCCCAGTACGGCGCGGCCACGAGGCTGAGCCCGCGCGCCTCAGCTGCGTCTACCACGGCCCGCAGCGGCGCGCCGGCGTCCGCCGTCACCGTCCGCTTCGCCGCGTCCACCTCCACGCCGGCGAGCCGCTCGGTGCTGAT
>BCLG01002510.1:28336-43215 GCA_001602295.1 Zoysia matrella | reverse complement strand
CTCCCGCTCCGACGCCGGGTACGTGACCGCCGACACGGGGCAGTCCGCGCGGTCGCTGGACCACGCGCCGTAGGCGTTGGAGAGCGCGCACCCCGCGTCGTCGCACCGCACCGGCGCCCGCGGCGGCACCGCAAGCGCCGGAGACGGGGACAGCGCGGACGGCAGCAGCAGGAGGAGGAGAAAGGTGGCGAGCATTTTTGGTGGTTTTCTATGTGAGTGCGGTGTGGCTTTTGCGTCTGTTCTTCGAGGAGGCTCTGTCTCTCTCTGCTTTTGCTATCCTACAAGTGTTGCTGCTCTGTATGCCAAGCGACGTTTGGGTTGTCGGAAAGCTAGGCAAAGATATAAGAGTTGCCTTCGAAGGATTGGCGAACCAAGGTATTTATATTTTCGTTTTAATTTTGCCTTTTATGACCTCGGTTGATCCGCAGATCCGCGTGCAAGAGCTTGCCGAGCGTCTATCTGAATTGCTACTCCGCATCATCAACCACTAATTGGTCGATGCAGAGGTTGTAATATTAAAATATATTATTTTTGAAAAAATAATTAACCTCTAAAATTCAAAAGCGACATATCTGAAGAATAAAAATTTGAGAAATACATGAAATATTAGAGAAGCATAGCAACAAGATATCAAAAAATGGCGCTCCAAGAAAAAAATACAAGACATACAAAAATATCCCGCAATCTACGGGCAACTTATTTTTGTGGCACTATATATTTTTATGGCAAGATAAGTTTTGTGGCAATCTACAAGAAAAGAAATGAAAAGAAAAGAAAAGAGACGTGCGTTACGTGGATACCATTGATGCGGCCCAATGACATAACGGCCCAGCCGCGAAACCCCGGCCCGGTAAGCGGAGACGGCAGTTTGCCCGGCGCCTGGCGCGGACAAGCGCAGCACGCTGCGCGCAGCGCAGTGCAGCACCGCCTCCTCCTGTACCCCTCGTCGGCGACCCTTCTTTATTTTGTATGGCAAATTTTGCTATATTTAATTCTAATTATTTATTATAAAATTAACATTGAGTATTGATAATATGATTTATGATTTTATTTTTTAAATAAATTAATATAATTTAAATAAAAATTAATTTTAAATTATAAAACGTTGATTATTAAATGAATGAATAAAATTGAGGACGACAAAGTTTAGCTAGAACCTAAAAAGGGAAAGGCAGAGAATATAAATCCGTTTTCTCTTATCCCTGACTACCCCACTCCCGCCGCTGTCGCTATCACCTCTCTCCTGCCACCTCGACCCCACCGCCGTCCGTCCAGCCGCCGCGTAACCGTAGCCCTCGCCGCCCCTAGCGCCGCGCCACCCACCACCGCTCCTAGCGCCGCGCAATCCATGGTCGGACCGGACCGGTAGACCTAACCCTAGAGCATCCTCGGCGCGGCTGTAGAAGAGCACTGGGGGCGTGAGAGAGGGAGCCACCGCTGGGTTCGGTGCAACCCTCGTGACCTCCTCCCGCTTCTACCTCGCTCGCCTCGTGGATTGCAAATTGGGATCTAAAGAAATCCCATCCGAACCTCTGTTGTAAGCACCCCGCCTCCCCTCCGCGGTCCATCCGATGGCATCCTTCTACTGCCTTTTCAATTGTTTATTTTTCTGGGTGTATCACAGCGATGGCGATTGTTGTAGAATTTTGAGCGGAAGTTAGGTTCGTTCTACGTAGGAAGTGTGTGTGCTGATACTGCGCCACAAATTATCGTTCCATTTGATCCGTTATTTGTTTTTGTTGTGATCAATCTGTAGATCTGCTATTTTTTTCACTTTCTCGAACATTTAGATAACGAATTTACTGTTTGCATATCTTGTGTTGCTGTGTTAACCTGTCTGTTTGTGTTTGTTGAAGTCGATGCCATGGCAAGTTTGACAGACATCATATTTTTGCACATTTCCACGGATATGTTATGCTTGCCGGGATTCCGCTGCAAGGCTTGAGTTGTGGAGGTAGCATGTTCTTTATAGTTTGATCATGTAGCATTGCTTTACTTGATGGATGTGTCTATTTGAATTGAAACATGCTATGAATACGGAAGGAAGCCCCTAGGTTTGTTTGTCGTGTTTTATGCCATAATAGTGTGTTATTTCTGTCAATTCCAGTCTGAGTCCGTGCGTTCCATTCACTGAGTGGATCGCCTGAGCCAAAGTATTTGTCGATGTGTGACAACTTGATTTCTTCAATGATTGGTGTTGTGAATATATGGAAAAAGGCTTTTCTTGTGCCACACTTTTATATAGCTTTATGTCAGTACTTCCAGAAAATGGTTTCTTAATTTGCAATTTGCGTCAGTTATCGATATTATTGAAGTGCTCCTGTGATTGGCTATTTTGCCGATGCGGTATTTCCTTCAGAATTGGATGCAATGTTTGTTTTACTCGAGGCACATATTCTAGGATATGTATCATATCATGCCATGAACTTGTCAGAAAATTGTCTTGTTTGTTTCTTCCTAATAATGCTGAGTGGCTTGCACTACGTTGTTTCTGCATGCTAATACAGTTTATTCGAATTTGGATCATATGTTACACTTGGTGAATCGACATTAGACTGCTTTTCATCTTGTTTTGAATGCATCACGAACACATCACACATGGTAAATTCACTGTTATTCTGAAGGTAGATAATGGGCTATGATGTCCACAATATCAAGACCTTGTGGCTTGGTATAGATGAAAAATTACGTGCTAAATATGTATGGAAATCCTTGATTCTATACTGATTTATTTATTTCCATGTAATCTTGTGATTTCATGCAACAATTATTTTAAAATTCATTGTTTTATATTATTAATTGTTATTTTGAACTCATTGTTGTATATTTTACATGCTAAAGATGCATGGAAATTAGTTTATTGTTATTTTGAAATTTTTTAACCATTATGTATGGTATTGAATAAAAGGCTGATCATCAGGTTCTGCCTAGCTGGGTAAAGGCTATTTGCATCAGCTGTAAGAGCATTAATGATTATGTTATACGAAGTACCGTTGTTCTGTCAAATATAAAAATAGGGGAGCCCATCATTGTATTGATTTGTTGAACCAAGTAATTTGGTGTCTATAAATGATCATATGAGGCCTGCTCACCTTTTGACCCTTGATTGAATCTCATTTAGATCATGACACACGACAAATAGATGAGATGATTGATTTATTCTAACACATGCCCCCTATTTGAGAGAGATTCATTCATTACCTCATACAGGGTTATTCTCTACCATTGAGATGTCTATATGAAGGGAGACCTGTAAAGTTTGTACATATTAGAGATAGGTTTGATATTTGTCACCATTTGTTTGGAGGAGCGAGAAGCCTATGGCATCACCAAAAGAATCCAATTCTCAGTGCTTGAAGCGAAAGCTCATTGATGACTGCCTGTCTAAAGACTGCAAATCTCGTCGAGTCAAATCTGAGAATGGGCCCTCTCTTGATTCATCTGCTAAACGCTGCAACTGTTGTTGCACGCGACCTAACCTTGCCAATGATTGTGTCAATTTCCTGAAGAGCGGAGTGCCTAAACGTATCATGTATTACAAACAAGGTTCCTGGCGTAACTTTCCTGAGCAAATTATGAAGTCCCTCATTGAAGAATTTAAAGGCAATAAGTCCAGTGTTGTGGCTGTGATGGATGATGAGCCTATTCTTATTGATTTCTTGTCAATGACTCTGGTCAACCTAAAAACCAGGAGTCAGCGGTCTGTTGCATGGTTTGATGACACTGGTAAATGTTTCTTTCCTTCTTTGTTCTTTGATGAGGATAATGATGAACTGAGCAAAGAGGAATCTGGTAGTGTTGACAATACTGCTCAAGGAATATTGTTAGATAAGGTTGCAAATTCTCCTCCTGAAGTGGTCAAGCAAGTTGTGCTTGAATCTAGTTCTCCAGTCCCTCAAAAACCTTGCACTGTAGACATACTGCGCAAAAAGATCACAGCTGTGGAAAGAGGCAGTGAAGGATTTCTTTTTGTCCAGAACCTTTTTCTCTCTGGTATGGGTTCATTTGCTTCCCCAACTAGCATACTTCATGTGCATCGGTACTCTCCAAATGATATAACCGCACAGTGTAGACTAGAAGCATTTGAAAGGCAGATGAAGTCCACTAAAGAAGAACGTGGTGATGCAAATGTACGATATGGATGGCTAGGATCTAGGAAGAATGACATAGTTAGGATTTTGATTAATGGTTTGGGTACCACTGTGAAACCTGCTGAGAAGGCAAGTTTGAGTGCTGGGGTATATCTGTCTCCAGAAAATCGAGCCTTTACCAGGTGTGCTTTCTTAACTCAGATGTTGTGACTACCCTTTTGTATGTTTATAATGTTATATACTTACAATCACATTTTGGTCTGTGTCAGTATTGGTCTTTGTGATGTTGACGAAAAAGGAGTGCAGTATATGTTGCTGTGCCGTGTGATACTGGGCAACATGGAACCTGTGGAGCCTGGGTCACAAGATACTTTTCCAAGCAGCGAGGTTTATGATTCTGGTGTTGATGATTGCTCAAACCCAAAGTGTTATGTGATGTGGCCATCTCATCTAAGCACACATATGCGTTTGGAATATCTTGTTAGTTTCAAGCTTATCCCGAAAGTTCGAAGTAAGATGATTAATGAGAGTTAAAACCTGTATCATGCCATATATTAATGTACATGGGATAAATCTTGCTTTTGGTGCACTTATTTGCAGATTATTTGCTTGGCTTGAAGGGTTTATGGTTTCACCCATCTCCGAAGGATGTTGCAGTTGATTTTTCTACTCTTCAATCTGTGAGGCAACCTGATTCCTGTTATTGTTAGATGCATGTCTGCTGATCACACTGGGAGAACAATAGAAGCTTTTTCTTGTGGATATTCAGCTTTGCTGTTCTGTCCAGTGATCTGTCTATGTGTTTGCAGCGGCTAGTAATTTTAACATTGTTGTACAGTAGTTTTTATTATCCTACCAAACAATCTGTACGCAGGTAATGTGTGAAACAGGTGAAGGTCCAACATCCCCTTGGATATCGTTCAGAGCTCTGTTTCAAGTAATTCATGAGAATATATCATCTGTAGCAAAGGAGCTGCTCTTCCATCATTATGAAGAGTTGAAGGTATGTATACCCCACAGATTGCATTGTTGGTATTGTTTATGGTTTATACGGTGGGCAATGAGACATTCAATTTTTCTACTCAATAGGAAAGCAAAATAACTCGTGAAGAAATGGTGAAGAAGATGATAATAATAGTCGGAGAGAAAATACTTTTAGAAGCATTGAAGAAACTTCATTACTGTGTAAGCTCCTTATGTCATGACAATATTATACTCCGTAAGTGCTAGTTCTTCAAAACTTCAAGGTGCTTGCTGGTTCGTTAGTTACAAGTGCAAACTTGCACAAAAAGAGCTTATTGTCACATTAATTCACTCAAAGTAACCTTTTGGAGTTTTAATGCACATTGTATGTACGAAAAGTCAAATATTGAATGGGGCTGATTTTTTTTACAGGGCCAACACCTGTTATCTTTTGTGAAAAAATTTGATCCTTTATATGAATATTGATTTGTGTTCTTGGAATGGTAGGGGTTACACATTTATTATTTCCTAAGTTCTACTATTCTGTACTTACTACTTAGTACCTACTTCAAATATTGTGATAGTTGGAATTCTGATGACTCATGTTGAGGAGCATTATCAGAAATTATTAAGCTGCTTCATGTCTCTTGAGCACTAGGTATTATATACAGAGAAATCATTGTAATAATTACTATGCTCTCCTATGGAATCTAATCTATTTTTTTTTCCCCAAATGTGTTAGGCTATTCTTATTTATGGACTTACATTTGTGATTGTTGAAAATTTTTTATGGTTCAGTTAAATATTGATATGAAATTTTCAAGATGCTTCATGTCTTTTGAGCACTAGTGGTAATATGCAGAGAAACCATACTACTCCCTCCGTCCCCAATTACTTGTCATTATAGAGTTCACAAGTTTTCCCCTTGTCATTCTCACTTCTCAATACACATTTCTCTATTCCCAATACATCTCTCTCTCTATCTCTCTCTTTTTCGTTTTCAGCGCATCGCACCATTTCCACCATCCTTAATCCCTGTGCCCACACCTAAAACGACAACTAAATGGGGACGGAGGGAGTATTATTTACTCTGCTTTTCGCTGTAATCTGATCTAGCTCCTTCTGAATCTGTAATATCACTGTCTACAGTTTTCTTTCCTTGGATGCTTATATTTTTACCATCGGTTTCTTATTGGCTTCTACTGCAGCCATCACTATGGTACAAGCCTTCTGTTGAAGCGTTGCCTGGTGATCCTGTAAGTGCAACTCAAGAACAGTTGTCATTGAATGAGAGGGGCAACAGCTGTTCATTGACTCTTAGTGTTAACCATGGTAATTCACATGCTCCTAATGCCATGGTTGAACACTTGCCAGTTCATGGCATCAAAGGATGTGATAACTTTGTAACAGAAACGGTGGCTTGTCTGGCTCCGAGTGGTGGGCTAGAATCATCTAGTTCTGCCGGTGCTGTTGGCCAGTGTTCTCCAAGTGTGCAACCTGAAGGCACAGATTTTCCCAAACAAATCATGTCACCTGGTAACTCTACAGCCCACTGTGCCAAAAACCAAGATTCTTGTGCAGCCAGAGTAGCACCTGTAGTTTATGATGGCCGTTTGAGGACAATTTCTGGAAAATCTGCAGCTCCTGGTGGGGAAGCTTGCAATTCTGTTACACCAACCACAGAGCCTGCACCATCTGACACCTCAAAAACTCATGGAAGTTCTGCTTTAGGTTCCACTTCTAAGGGCTGTGAATCTGTTGTACCAAGCTTGGCACTTGGAAGTCCTATAGGTACTGGTGTGAAACGTCTCAGTTCTGCACCAAGGTTGACACCTGAAGTCAAGGAATTTCTTTCACTGGGTATTGCATCACAAAGGCCAGCAGTTCATTTAGTAAAAGGCCGGGACAGTTTAACATCAATTGCCACAGCTTCAGTCCACGCTTCAGGTAAGCCTCTATTAACAAACCTAACTTTTAGTCTTTTACTCTAAGTCCCAGAATCATATGTAGGAGACTATTTGTTGCCTACCAAATGTGGCTATTATTTCTTTGTAGGCTGTGAATCTATCAGCGCTGAGGACCATGGTTTCTTGGGACTTGGTATCACTCCAAAAAGCCATGATGGTCCCGCATCAAGTAAAACATTAAAGCGCCATGAATCTCCAAGAGCTGATCAGTTCCCAGAAAGTGGTTGCTCTCAAGCCCAGGATGCAGTGGCCAAGGTTAATAATGCTCCTACACAAAGTATGGTACTTGACCATGGATACAACGGTTACCACTCATGCTATTTTTTTTCATTGCTGTAATGCTTTGGTGGTGATTGCAGTAACCGGGGGCCCAAAAGACGAGAGCAGGGTACATGGTTCGCATGATAAATCTTCTGGCCCAAGCCTTGATGCTAGCAGCTATGTTACTGGGGCAGCCAGTGCGCTTGTTGCCCTATCAACTCCACGTGAGAAGGGCGGGCGCTAGATTAGCATCAGTGGCAGGATAAATGTATCGTGTCGTTTCGGTTGGATATCCTGTACATGTGATGTTATCCGTTTCCATGTAGATGTAGTTGTAGCTCTGGTGTAAACCTTTGGGATGGATTATTTCGTTTATTTCATCTAGGACAGGCATCACCCCGTCGACTCTGAACATAAAATCCTTTTTGATCCGTGGTAAAGATTTAAACAATGTATCAAATGTGCATGGTTGTTTGGTGTTGTTTTTAGCTTGTGGTCGTTGCGACCCATTCGATTGTGCTAATGATCTAATTGCCTGGCTTGAAGTCCACTCCAGCTGAATTATATGCAGAAGTTGCATGGAAATTCCAAAGTGATGACATTCCAGGCCATTGTTGCGCGGTGCTTCATCTGCTGTTCCGCGGACAGAAATTGACAGAACCATGCCAGTTATTTAGGCACTGAAATTCTGTGTCCAAGCAGTGATAATCTTTGCTCGTCTTTGTTGTGGCACAACGTGGACTACAAACCATCAGCCATGCCGTTTGAGTTTAAATGTACTTATACTAGACATCAGTTCAATGATGAATGTTGCTCTTGCCAAATGCCAAGACCACGTCATGTACGAAATTGAACGACATCCAGAATCGCTGCAAATTGAACGAAATTCACGTTTGCAAATAGAACGGACGTGAGAGTTCATAAAAAATATGCAGCAAACCATAAAACAACAACTACATATTAGTATATGCAGAGTAATGTCTGGTTATAGCTAATCCTGTAATTCATGATATGTAATTGGCTCAGTCTGTTGTAGGCCGACGCCCGGGATCATGGCTTCGTGCAGGCTCGCTGATTCAATTCCTCTGTTGTAAATACCTGCCCCTGACGACGGTGAGGGAGCAGAGAACATTCATGCTGCCATTGTCGGTGCTTGGAGAATCAGGCGCCGCCGAGAACCTGTATGGATATCTACAATTATTTGGGCTGAGAAAAAATAAATTCCTTGATGGCATTCGTTTATTATCCTTGGGCACGCTCTGAAATACGAATTAGCGATACAAAATTGGACCTGACCTGTTCTGAGTCCAAAATGCCTGTGATTCTTCAGAACATGATTATTTCAATCAACTAAAAGATGGGAAGCATGGTAACTATTGAGCGGAGAGAACAAAACAAGAAACTTCAACAGTGCAAGACGTACGAGCACTTTAGCTTAATCCATGTTAATAACTGAAGAGATTACATCAAGATAAAAGAGGCTACAGCCTTGATACGACAATGATCGGACACATGAAACTAAATCATGGGGAAAAAAAAAAGAACCATGCAATTTACGTTTCCGATGAAAATGCTCACGTCGCGCGTCGAGGCTCTCTGACCTGTCTTGCGACCATAGAAGCTTTGGCATTATCGTGTCTCACAATCCTAATCAGACTCCTGCTGCATCATTCGTGCCGGAGCTTCCTACTCCTCGTCGTGGTTGAACGACACACGGAAGGGTGCCATTGCTGCATCCGCAGTAGCCAGCAACGCCTGGAACTCGACGTCACAAATAATGTTCACCGGATCCAGACCAGCACTCAAGTTATGAATGGGCATCGGCATCGCTGGCATCCCAGAAGCTGAAGGATGTCGTTCATGATCCTCCGAAGCGTGCGCCGTGCCGAGGTTTTGATGGAGCGACGTCGACGTGGTCGTTGATGTTGTTATCTTTTTTCGGTGTGTAAGAGTGTAGATCCGAAAATTTTTGTGTTGGTAATAAATTTGTGGTTCGGAGGTATTCAATACCTTCGGATTCGATTGTCAGAGTCAAGAAAGACGATCCGGTCATCTGCTTTTTGTCGGTTCTGTCCTCTGCGTTAGGGCAGCGTCGGTCGGTGGAGAGGACAGTGGCGTAAAAGTCACAGTGACGTCGTCGATCTTTCGGTGACGGCGGTCATCGTGGCGGTGACGGCGGTGGTGCTTCTCGTCGGCACGGCGCCTCCTCACAGATCGAGTTTAGAGTTTATCGGTGGGGTGCGGTGGTACAGACGAACTTAGGTCATAAGTCCCGACCGGTCCCCCACCTCTATTTATTATGACGTTGGCGACAGAGACCCACCAGCCATAATGGGTTGGGCGCCCCTGATCAGAGCGCGATTAGGTCAAAGGCCTATTAAGGCCGTTGGGTCAAAATGGGTAGAGATCAATTTCTAACATTCTCCCCCTTGATCTCACTTTATACTTTTATCTTTATTACTTTTTAATTTCACTCATTCTATTACAGATTAATACATAGAACTGTCTCATCGTCACGATCAATCGCCGATAGACTTAACAGCTACAATACATTTTTTTTGAAATAGTTACTATACATTTTGGGCCATCTTTTAGTTCAGAAATCATAGACTTTTCTTTAAACCCATGCCGGCAGCATGTTCAATAAATACTTTGGGTGGTAAGTCTTTAGTAAGCGGATCCGCTATCATCTTTGCGGTGCTTATATGCTCAAGACTTATGATTTGATCCCGAACTTTATCTTTCACAACATAGTATTTTATGTCAATGTGTTTGGCAGCATCACTTGACTTATTGTTGTGAGCATACGTTACTGCGGGTTTGTTATCGCAGTACAACTTAAGTGGTTTATAGATGTCGTCAACCACTTTTAAACCAGGTATGAACTTCTTAAGCCAGTTTACTTGCCCCGTAGCCTCATAACATGCTACAAACTCGGCATACATTGTAGACGATGTAGTGACGGTTTGTTTTGAGCTTTTTCACGAAATAGCTCCTCCAGCGAGAGTAAACACATATCCGAATATAGACTTTTTATCATCTCCCGCATAATCAGAATCTGTATACCCCACTATATAGAGTGAATCTGGATTTTCTGTATGTCATCATGAGGCCTTTTGTTCCTTGCAAATAACGCAAGACTTTCTTTATCAATTTCTAATGCTCTATTTCAGGATTGCTCTGGAATCTGCTAAGTAACCCAGTAACAAATGCTAAGTCAGAGCGTGTACATACTTGAGCATACTGTAAGCTTCCGACAGCTGAAGCATATAGAATCGCTTTCATTTGATCGATCTCATATTGGTTCTTGGGGCATTAAAAATCCCCATATCTGTAGCCTTTAACTATAGGTGCAGGTGATAGACTACATTTATGCATATCATATTTCTTTAATACTTTCTCTATATATGCTTTTTGTGACAGTCCCAATACCCTTTTGTTTCTATCTCGATGAATTTCGATTCCCAGAACGAATAAAGCTTCACCAAGATCTTTCATATCAAAGTTTGAAGAAAAAATTTTTTTTGTTTCCAGTAGCAGACTGACGTCACTACTAGCTAGTAGGATATCATCCACATACAGGATTAGAAAGATAAACTTCCCATCTTTAAACTTTGAATAAACACAGTTGTCCTCTATATTTTCTTTAAATCTAAATTTCTTTATCGTGCTGTCAAACTTCAAGTACCATTGTCTTGAAGCTTGTTTTAAACCATAAATCGATTTCTTTAAACGGCATCCCAGTTTTTCATTTCCTTCCATGACAAAACCTTTCGGTTGTGCCATATAAACATTTTCCTCTAAATCTCCATTGAGAAATGCTGTCTTTACATCTATCTGATGTAACTCTAAATCATAATGAGCCACTAGTGTCATTATGATTCTTAAGGAATCTTTACATGAGACCGGAGAAAAGGTCTCATTGTAATCAATCTCTTCTCTTTGAGTAAAGCCTTTTATCACGAATCGTGCTTTATATCTTTCTACATTCTTTTGGGAGTCGAGTTTTGTCTTGTAGACCCATTTACAGCCTACTGTTTTGACTCTTTTAAGAATTACTTCCAAGTCTCAGACTTTATTAGCCTTCATAGACTTCATTTCTTCTTCCACGGCTTCAACCCATTTTGAAGAGTTTTCGCTTCTCATGGCTTCTTCAAATGAGGTGGGATCATCCTCCATTTGAAATTCTTCTGTCTGATAAACTTCATAGTCATCAGAAATAGCTGATCTTCTTACTCTTTGAGACCTCTTCGGGGCCTCTTCATTCTGTATATTTTCTGTTTGAGGCTGTTGTTGCTCCCCCTCATCTGTGGCAATAGGTTCTATTAGATCCTAAGAAACAGGTTTCTTATTCTCATTCATTGTTACCACGGGAGGAAAAATAACAGGTGCTTGCACCACAGTATCTCGCACTGTCGGTGCAGCGACAGCAGGTAGTGTAAAGAATGGCTCTTGAATCATCGGAGTGGGCGTATATGTCCGCTTCTCTTCAAGGTCAATCTCTCGAGCTACCATGCTCCCCCTCATCATCTCATCCTCTAAGAAGACAGCGTGTCTCGTTTCTATAAACTTTGTATGTCTGTCTGGACAGTAGAAATGATAACCTTTTGACTTTTCTGAGTAACCAATAAAATGGCAACTTACTGTTTTAGGATCAAGCTTACCAATGATTGGGTTAAATACTTTAGCCTCAGCTGGGCTCCCTCACACTCGTAAGTGGTTTAACGAGGGAACTCTACCTATCCACAATTCGTACGGTGTTTTCGGCACCGACTTACTTGGTACTCTGTTGAGAATATGAATGACAGTTTTTAACGTCTCCATCCACAAACTCAATAGCAGTGTGGAATAGCTCATCATGCTTCGCACCATATCCATCAGGGTACAGTTGCGTCTTTCAGCTACTCTATTTTGCTGAGGTTCGCCCGGTGTAGAATACTGGGTCACTATTCCATTTTCCTGTAGAAACCTTGCAAAAGGTCCAGAAACTTGTCCATACGGGGTATGCCGACCGTAGTACTCCTCCCACGATCAGATCGGACTATCTTTATCTTTAAATCATGTTAGTTTTCAACTTCAGCCTTAAATATCTTAAATTTATCTAAAGCTTCATTTCTTTCTTTGATTGGATAAATATATCCATATCGGGAGTAATCATTCGTAAATGTTATGAACGAGTCATAACCATCTATACTCTTCACAGAAAAAGGATCACAAATATCCGTGTGGATAATTTGTAGCACTACTGTGCTTCTTTTTGCATCTTTCTTAATTTTCTTTACATATTTTTTTAATGCAATCTCGACATTGTTCTAAGTCTGAGAACTCTAGTGAAGGAAGAATATCATTCTTAACAAGTCTTTCTATTCTCCTCCTCGAAATATGGCCTAAACGACAGTGCCATAATTTCGACGACTCTTCTAGAGTTTTTTTTCTCGTTTTCTATTTTCATTTATGGATGAGGATTCGTTTATCTCGCACGCAACGTTATTATTATCACATACGACATTCACATCATCACGTGGTGATAGCAAATAAAGCTCATTTTGTAAGATGGCAAGACCAACACATTCTTTATTAAACATTATTTTACACTTGCCATTTCTAAAATGACAATCATAACCAATATTATTCAAACATGAAACACTAATCAAATTCCTCTGTAGAGGGTACATAGAGAACATCTCTAAGTATAAGAATAAAGTCATTAGCTAGCTCTAATGTAAGATCGTCAACGGCTTCAACTTCAGCTTGGACTCCATTTGCAACTTTAATGCATCTTTCTCTTCTTTGCGTAGTCCTCGTCGAACGGAATCTCTGCAATGAATTAGCAACATGAACAGTTGCTCCAGAGTCAATCCACCGAGTAGATTTCAAATATTGCACATATAAGGATTCATTTATAAAGGTAATAATGTTCTCATCTTTCTTTGCCATGATCATCTTTAAATAGGAGGGACAATCTTTTTTGTAGTGTCCCGTCTTCTTGCAGTGAAGATACTGATTCTTGTCTACTGCAAATTTGTTCTGTTGATGCTGATGGACAGGGGCTTTTCTCTTGTTCTTTGAGAAGTAGCTGTTGAAGTTCTTTTTTTTGTTATCTTTCACACAGTTGATAGAACCACCATGTGAAGCTTTAATTCTGTCCTCCTCTTGCACACACATTGCTATGCATTTTTCCAAGTCCTAAGACTCAGGTTGCATATTGTAGTTGACAATAAACGTGTCAAACTCTTTTGGTAAAGAAGTAAAAATCAAATGAATAAAGAGTGCATCCTTGAGACCCAGATCAATTAGTTTGAGCTTCGATGCCTTGTTGCTTATTCTCAGTATGTGCTCTCTAATGCCACCGTTATCACCAGAGTATCTTTCATTCACAAGTTGTTTAATGACTTGTGTGGCGTATGTCTTTGAAGAGACAGTAAACTGACTTTTTATTCTTTCAAGGAACTCTGTGACGGTGTCACACTCCGCGATTGAACCCACAATTGTAGGCTCAATCGTGTTCTTTATCACAGCCATACACTTCTTATTGGCTGTAGTCTATTTTCTATGCTCAAGGTCATAGAACATCTTTAAAAGAGCATAGTCCCTCTGTCTGGTCTGCCAAGTAGCCTCAGCCTCATTTTCTTCTCACTAGCTCCTCAGGCTCAGTGGGACATGCTGTGGTGAGAACCCAGTCCACCTCAGCCAAGAATAACGCTATGTCTATTTTTTTCTTCCACTCTCTATAGTTGTCATCTTTGAGAGTGGGTATCTCTTTGATACAACTCATTAAGTTGTATCCGTTGTAAATAAATCAAATAAAGTGAGAACATAAAAACA
This sequence comes from Zoysia matrella, assembly GCA_001602295.1. NCBI lineage: Eukaryota > Viridiplantae > Streptophyta > Magnoliopsida > Poales > Poaceae > Zoysia > Zoysia matrella. Next base: position 29,108 of record BCLG01002510.1, on the reverse strand, counting down.
GTAAAATTATATGTCTTATTTTCAACGTTGGTCAAAATATGACACACAATTTTATATTATACATTAAATCTACGTCACCGTTGGGCAGAAATAGAAATAATGCATAAAATGTCAATTACCAAAAATTATAATACTGTTATTATCAACGTTGGTCAGAAAATAACAATATCATAATTATTTAAAATTTATTACTATTTTTCCAAAATTAAATTCTCCCGTTGGTTCGAATTTAATAATGAAAATAATTTCTTTAAGTACGCAGCGAAAAACAAAATTTCTTTAATTTTCAGAAGCATTTACTTTATTTTTCTATTCTGTCAAAATTATTCCGTTGGTTCAAATTTTAACAGAATTAATTAGGTAAAAAATTACCTAATTAATCAATTAAAAATGCCTCTGAAAAAGAAACAGAAAAACTTTTCTTTTTGGGCCGAAATTAAAATTCGGCCTGGCCCATTAGGCTGTTGCAATTCGGATAAGTCAACCTGGGCTTGGGCTGAAATTTCACTCTCTCTCTTAGGTCAAATTTGGCCCATTTATTCATCGTGCGATCTAGACCGTTGAATCGAAATCTGACGGACGCGCTTATTTTTCGGAGGTATAAAAAGAGTGGGGTTTTCTCTCAACCCTAACCTTAATTCATTTGCTCTTTCTCTCTCAGTCTCAGCCGCCTCTTTCGCGAGTACTGGCGACGAGCGCGTCGCGTGGGTCGGAAAAATCGTGTCGTCTGCGTGGACCGCGTCGCGCCTGCCCCCGTAAGTGAGGCCCGCGT
>BCLG01002510.1:0-28094 GCA_001602295.1 Zoysia matrella | reverse complement strand
GTCGCGCTGCGCGCTGTTAGCGCCTTTTTTTTTAATCTTTTGCGGCTACTGTTTTTCTTTTCTTTTTTTTTCTTTTTCGCTGTTCTTTCACGGAGCCCGAGGGCATCCGCCACAGTGTAGCTGACGGCTACAATTTTCTTTCGGATCTTTGCTCACGGGTAAGGTTTCGACGAGTTTTTCATACTTTTCGGATCCACTCCTTAGATCTGGCTCTGATGTCAATGTTGTTATCTTTTTCCGGTGTCTAGGAGTGTAGATACGAGAGTTTTCATGTCGGTAATAAATCTGTGGTTTGGAGGTGTTCAATACCTTTGGATTTGGTCGTCGGAGTCGAGGAAGACAATCTGGCTATCTGCCCTTTGTTGGTGCTGTCCTCTGTGCTAGGGCAGCGTCGGTCGGTGGAGAAGGCAGTGGCGTAGAAGTCACAGCGACGGCGGTCGTCGTGGCGATCACGGCGGTGGTGCTTCCCGTCGGCACAATGCCCCTTCACAGATCGAGTTTAGAGTTTATCGATGGGTACGACGGTATGAACGAACTTAAGTCATGAGTCCCGATCGACCCCCACATTTATTTATTATGACGCTAGCGGCAGAGGTCCACCAGTTATAATGTGTTAGGCGTACTCGATCAGGGCGCGATTAGATCAAGAGCCTGTTAAAACCGTTGGGTCAAAATGGGTGGAGATCAATTTTTAACGGTTAAAAAGGTCCATTAAAACCGTTGGACTAAAATAGATGGATTTCAATTTATAACAGTTGAATCAGCAGGACCGCTGCCGGCTGCGTCGGTGACGCGCCGGCGCTGAGTAACGGGTTCACCGGCGAGGGAACCGTTGTCGTGGCCGTCGAGCTGGCGAGCCCGCTTTTTGCTGTAGCCGGAGGAGATCCGGCAAACCTTGAGCGACGGCTGTCATCGATGAAATACTCGTACATAACCCACCCGACGCTGCCGCTATCCAAGTGGAAGTTGCGGTTGTTTCTCGTCCACCGGACTTCCCTGCCGTCAACGATCAACACGTGGCGGTCGTCCTTGCTGTCGCTCTTCTGGATCTTCCACCATCCGCCGCCATCGCAGCGGCGACTGCGACGTGCGTCTGGTCTTTCATCGCGTACGTAGAAGGCAGGGAGCTGGTCGTCGATCAGGGGCGTGGTCCTGGAAGAGCTTTCAGGGCTGGGTGTTGGCCGACTTGTTGTCCTCGACAATGATGCCGGGGAATGCTTCCGGCTTGCCGAGGCTTCGCGGCAGGAGGCAGTGCTCGATGAGCTCCTCGTCGGTGGGATCGAAGATCAAACCCGGCGGGTGATCGTCGCCGAGGAACTTGGCCGGCGACATGACCGTCACGGTACTTTAGCTTTGATCTGGACTCGAGAGAGGGAGGGAAGGAGGCGAGACCTAGAGAGATGCGTCTGTGCATGTGCCAAGGCTTGGGCATGAGTTAGTTTTATAGTCCCGGGTCCCAGGCCGGCAGTTTTAGTACCGGCCTCCGCAGATCCTGGATTCGGAATTTTACCGTGTCAAGTCTCCATCTTAGTACGAAACAATTAATAATTGTGACACCAAAATGCCAAGCCAAGTTCCTCGGCGATTCATAAACTGTTCCACATCATTTGTTTTATTGTTTTGTGTTATAAATTAGATAGCACGACAAAAATAGAATCGACTGGAGTAAAAAAGAAAATAAAATATGTTAATATCTCGATAGCAAGACAAAAACTAGAAAGGATTGATCGATGTTTCTGCACTGATATATGATAATCCTTAGATACCTTGTCACTGATTATTTGTTATCAAATTTTGGTTCAGAACCATTCTTCCGCTAGAAAAAAAAACCTTTCTAGTCTTTTTTTAATCAGAATAACAGGCTGAAATCTATTGGCAGACAGGTCAGTTATGTATCTATAATCCATTCGTTCTTAAATTGATGTCGTCGTCGACTTCTAACATCAACTTTGACTATTCCTATTATTAAAAAGAATTTGATAAATATTTCATATTTTATTATAATTAATTTATTATTAGAGTTATTTGAATCTTAACTTAAAATTTTACATAGTTGAATTAATTTTTTAAATAAGACATGGTCAAAGTTGATGTTAGAAATAAACGGTGACATCAATTTAATAACGGAGGAAATATGTATCAAGAAGTACAGAGTTTTAAATATATATATAGTTTGAGTGTCCGTGGTACGCTACGGACAGAGCAACATGATGCAATTCACATTTCAATACAGAAAGACAACGTAATATATTATTTTTCCGATAAATAAATATAATGTGACATAAATTTGATATGATATATGTAAAACAACAGAAATTATTCAAAAACATATGACGTGAATCATGAACTAATAAACAACTCAAAATTCATTAAGTCCTACACTCCATCAAAGAATTTGGATTTCTGTGATACAGAAAAAGTAATCTCGGATATTTTTTAGCATAACCCTTTTTGTTTTATTTAAATAAGATGCTAATAGTTAAACTAAAAATTCTCTTCGAAGTGTTATACCATCCTGTATATACTCAGTATAATAATAATATAAGCAATGAATGTATAATTAACTTTATATATTATATTTAATAATATAGATTATTATGTTAACAGAAACTCGTAGTTTATCTTCTCCACTTCAGTCCTCTATCATAGCTAGTACTTACTGTTCTGATGATTGATTGCTAAATCGTAATAATCTTATAAGGTATACATATTTACTACATATAAAATTTACAATAATGTAAATAATATGAGATACCATGGAAGAAAAAGGAGAGAAAAGATAACTGCAGAACAGCTTGCTGAAAAAAATAAAAAAACACCAAGAAGATTACCATCGAAGGAAAGCTTGTTATAAATTCAAAGCAGGGCGGGACAACGAACCGGAGACAAGGCGGGGCGGGGCGGGGCGACGATCCGGAGACGAAGTGGGGTGACTCTCGAGACGTGGCGCGGGGCGATGATCCGAAGACGGTGTAGCGGTGGCTGGGGAGGGGCGACGGTCTGGAGGTGGTGCTGGGCGATGATCCGGAGATAGGGTAGCGGCGGCCGAGGCGAAGCAGTGGACGGGGTGGTGCGATGGTTCGGAGGCGGGGTGGCGGCAGCCTGTGACACCGATGGTCGGGAGGGAAGGGTGGAGGTAGGGGGGCGTTGGCGGTCAGTCACGGGAAGGAGGGCGATGATGGGAGGAGGCGCACGGGCAGGAGAGAAGGGTGGATGCAGAGCAGCGTCGGCGGCTGGTCTCGGGAGAGAGGGTGATAGTGGGAGGAGGTGCGGGGATCTGTTTTTACGGGTTTGATGACATGAGCCGAAAATGAGTAGTGATACTAAAAATAATAGATAAGAGATAGAAAAAATGTGAAAAAATAGGATAGACGACTTTAATATTAGGAGAGATTGACATAGTTTACTTTTAACATCATTTTTATTCATTCATCTTTTTAAATTACAATGATAAATATTATATATATTTTGTTGTAATTTGCTTCATGATTAATAGTATTTTAAATACGGCTACTAATTTTACACATGTCAATAGTTTTTTTGTAAGATGTGTAACCAAAGGTGATATTAAAAGTTAATGGTATTCATATTTTTTAAACTAGATGAAGTACTCTCTAAATTTTTGACACTTTTCACTTTTAGTCACCATATTTAACCATTCACAACAAAATATAAATAATTATGTTTACAAATATAAAATAAATTTTTAAATAATTTACAAAATAAATAATTTTTGTAAACATAATTATTTATTATTTTCACTTTTACAAATATAAAAATAAATTAATTATGTTTAAAGCATATCTTGTTATAAAACTAATCACAACAAAATAAATAATTTTTAAATTTTCTTTAAATAAGACTAAAAGTTAAACATGACATTAAAAAGTTAAAAAGTGTCAAATAATCATGATACGTTAATAAATCCAAGAATGAAGTAAATCGTGGTCGACGTCAAAACGGCCGTTGATGGGTCGGTTCAGTCATCCGTTTCGCTTCGCGGAACAGCCGGGAGGACAACCGTGCCGGGTCGGTGGGCCCCATTTCATTCACCCAAACTTGTACCTCTTCTCTCTCTTCCTCCGAACCGAGCAGAGCACGCTCACATCCGGATCCAGCCATCCCTCTTCCCACCGCGACCTCGCGCAGCAGCCTCGTCGTGGGTTCCGGCCCTTCCAGGCTCCAGCTGCAGCTGGTTTCTTCGTGTCCTTGGTAAGAAGAATGTCTAGGTTGCTTTCCAATGGATTTCTCCCTTTTCTCTTTTCCGTGGTGGCCTTTTATTTTGCTTCGAATCCAATCCGAAATGTTCCTTGGCCTCAAATCCCTGCCTCGCCTGCCGATGTTTGGTTAGTGGAACCGGAATCTGCTGTTTCTATTCAGGCTCTAATTTCTCGAATTTGAACCGCCTGCATTGCACTGCTAATTGACTACTGCTCAGTATCTTGCAGCCTCTGAAAAAAACTTTTTTTCCTGTTCCGATCTTACTCCTACCGATTGTTGCTAGCTCGGCATCTTAGTGCTGTTTCCACCATGCATTGAGTAGTTTTCCTGCGTTGTTGCAGTGTTGTGGTTGTCATTGCTACAGAAACTGCTCGACGGAAGAACTGATTTCTGTAGCACCATGGCTGTGGAGAGAGATGTCTTTGCCATCTCAGGGCCGACATATCTCAATACTGTGAATTGGTATGTGGCTTGTAGATCCTCACATCTTTAAGAGCTCTTCCAGAGTGGTTTGTGGACTGGGTCGTTGAATGGTTACATTTATAAACATGCTTAGGCCTCCTTTGGATTGTGGGAAAAATTCCCAAATTCTGCGTTTTTCTTACGAAATTGAATTGATTCCTGTGAAATTTCTGTACAATTTTTGTGAAATTCCTGTGTTCGAAAGGAGGCCTTAATTTGAATCGAATATGTTTCTTATTCTATCCTGATACAACAGCATCTCATGATACTCTTCTCTTGCTTTTGCGTTAGACTAAGGTGTTAGCTACTAGCAGATACAGGCTTCCAAAAAAAAAAAAACTAGGAGATACACATGAATAATATGTAGCCAACGGGTGTTTAACTAAATAAATAAATGAATAACAGGTGATATTATTCCGGAATCTATTCTTTCTTTGATTTTATTCCATCCAATCCTGCTGTTAGTTCGAGAACTAGGTTGTTCTGATGAACCGCAGAATGTCAAGTAATCAGTTTTGCTTTGATCTATCATACAAGGAATGAATCCGCCTTTAGCATTTTTACAACCAGTTTACAACATGTAAAATTGTTTTAAACACCAAATCTCCAATTGGTTCATAGCATAGCATAGCATGGGAGCACTTCCATGTGGTTCGTAGGCCTCCGTGTGCTATCCGCCCTTGCTGATTCCTGTCCAAAATCACTCAAAACATAACTATGTCCTTTAACTTTTGTTGACCGCTCCCACCTACTCTGCCTCCCATTATGTGCATTATGGCCCACTCCAACTGTAAGTGGTTTAACGCATTATTAGTCTTCGCTTTGAAATAGACATCTCATTCTCTACCGGTTTCTCCCTGATGGGATCACTTGTCATTTGTCTTGACCTTAAGTGCTCCCATTTGTAATATGTCATCAGTGAGAACACATATAACCTCTGGATTATCTTTTTTCTTTTCCTGATATTCATTTATTTTTACTAGTAAAAAAGAACCTTCCGTGGGCTACACATTTTTCCGCTTTACCAGTGTTCAAACTTAGGTTTGTCAATAAAGTTTGGCAGTACACTGTAGTAATACTTAGATAAGGTGGTATTTTGCAGTTACATGTGCTAAGTTTATAAGAGATATGGTGCATGGATGATGTTTAATAGGTTAAGATCACTTCAGCAAAAATTCACTGAGATTTTATGTGGGTACTTTATGATAGATTCTCTCATGCATGATTATGTTGCTGCATTCTCTGCATGAACTTTTGAAAACTGTTGGTAAATTTGCCAATTGAAAGAATCCTGTTACATTTCAATGGCATAGCTGTTGGCATATGATCCTTTGCTAGCAATGTTGATCCTTATGTTTCACAAAGCATTAGCATGGGAAAATAACTCTTTTATTATGACATCTTAAAAGGAGCTGTGAGCAAAATCGGAGATCTGTGGCTGCAAGCTTAGTTCAGGCTGTATATGTTTTAGAGAGAGATCGACAACTAAATCATCAATCTATTGAAGCCCTTGCACCTCCATGGTGGGAATTTTTCCATTTCGATCTGATTCGCAAGCTTATTGATGACGCTGACAATTCTATATTTGGTGCTATATTTGAGTTCAATCCTCCTTCAAATAAAGAGGCATCTCAAAATGCTCCAAGATTTGTCATTGCATTTAGGGGCACCATAACAGAGAAAGATACCATTTCCAGGGATCTTTCCCTTGATCTCCACCTTATTCAAAACGGTCTACATAGGACCTCAAGATTTTCCATTGCAATGCAAGCTGTTCAAAATGTAGCCTCAGTTTTTCCCGGATCCAAGATTTGGCTAGCAGGGCACTCACTGGGTGCAGGTATGGCAATCCTTACTGGAAGAAACATGGTTAAGAAAGGTGTGCTTTTGGAAAGCTTTCTCTTCAATCCACCCTTTGTTGCTGCTCCAATTGAAAGAATTAGGGATGAAAGAGTAAAACATGGTTTCCGCATCGCAAGAAGTGTAATTACTGCAGGATTAACTATTGCAATGAAAGCTAAGACAGAGAACAGCCAGAGGTCTATCGCTGAAGATTCCTTCAACATTCTTTCATCATGGACGCCATATCTGTTTGTTAATCCAGGAGACCATATCTGTTCAGAATACATTGGCTACTTCCAGCATAGGAAGAACATGGAGGATCTAGGTGCTGGATTTATCGAGAAGCTCGCGACCAAGAATTCCATCGGAGATCTATTCTTCAAGGCATTAGGTTGGGAGTCAGAACCGCTGCACCTTCTTCCGTCAGCTGACTTAATTGTCAACGTGAGCCCTGCTCCAGATTTCAAATATGCCCATGGCATCAGCCAGTGGTGGCAGCCTGAGATGAACCTACAGTGCACTAAACATCGGTACTCATAGTCATTGCTGAGAAGGAAGATATTTAGAAAATCAATCGTTTTCTTTTTGTTCAGATTCTTAACATGGTCCATTTTATTTATATGATTGGTAGATTGTTTCACATATATTGACCACCGTCTTTGCTAACCTCTGATATTACAGCGAAATGTTCATTCTTAATTGTATGTCTATTAAATGATTATTCAGCAGTTGATCCAAACTTATATGCTCGATGAGTCGATGACCTTGTTGCTTTCTTTTGTTCTCATGCTGTTATTGTTTCTAGTCGAATGGAAAACGTTTAGGTCCGATTCTGATTTTAACGGCTATGGTATATTATCCCGATTATCCACTGAGAGAGGGTCTCCTTCAAGCTCACAGGATGAAAGCTTCTCTTAGATCTTTATTTGTTAATTGGTTCACATTTTCTAGGGTTTTGGATAATTCAAATCTGAATAGAATTCAAATTTGAATAGGAGATTAACATCAAGAAAACGTTCAAATAAAATGTAAAGGAAACAAAATAAAAAACTTGAGCATGCTCTTTTTAAAATTTTTAAAATTTCACTTTCTAGTTAAGGTTTTGGGCTAATTTATTGAGTTTATTTTTTTTTTGAAAATGCTAAAATGCTTCTAAACCTAAAGAATTTAAAGCCTCCTTTGGAAAATTGTAGTTTAACAGAAATAATGTAGAAATTTAGAGGAAACTGTTCAACTCCACAGGGAAAAAAAAAAGAGGATTACAAATGTCTACATCGGATTGATTTTTATCGGTTTTCAAAATTCTTGGGTGTTATAATATAGCCTTTAAATCTCTGATTATGCATAAAAAATTGTTATATAGTTACCAATTGGCTTGTTCGGATCATGAGCAGCTTGTGAGGTGATTAAAATCACTCCGATGTGGACATTAAACCAGCTAAAAATTAAACTTTGTTCGTTAAAAATGTATTCGAGCCGTGCCGAGACGAATTGTTAGGGTACTCCGAAGAAATCAGAAAAAACGGTCCGGCCCAAGCCCACGATCCTGGTTGGACCGAAGCGTCTTCTTCCATTCTGCTCACCCGCAAAACACCCCCATCCTCCCTTTCCAAATTCCCAAAACCCTACCAACCCGCTCACTTCGCCGCCAATCTCTAGCTCTAGCGCCGATGGCCCGGAAGCGGCGCGCCCCTTCGCCGGCCCCGCCGCCGCCGCCGCCGCCGCTGCCTCCCCCACAGGAGTCCTCCACTGAGACCGGCTCCGTCACCGAGGAGGATGACTCACCTCTCGCCGCCGCACCCCAGAAGCAGCCGCAAAACCCTCAACTGCATGAACTCGCTGCCGCGGCCAACGGCGCCGCCTCATCGGAGGAGGAATCCGATTCGGACGCGGACGCGCAGGCCTTCCAGATGCGTCCGGTGCCCCGCTCCCTCCCCAAGCCGGCGGCCCCGGTGCCGCAGCCTACTGACGCCGATGAGGAGGAGGAAGACGGCGAGTCGTTGGAGTCGGAGCCCGAGGTCCCGGATCCGGTACCGAAGAAGGTGGCGGTCGCCAAGAAGTCCAAGACCATTGAGAAGGAGGACAAGAAGAGGCCCGCTCTGGAACCTGCTCCATCCCGCAAGGGGAAGAAGGCAAAGGCTGAGCCTGGGAACGCGGCGCCTGAGGCCAGCTCGACTGGCATGGGGAAGAAAGCCAAGGCTGAGCCGGAGAAGTCAGCAGCTGAGGCAACTCCGTCTGGCAAGGCAAAGAAGCCTAGGGTCAAGCCAGAGAAGTCGGGGCTCAATTCTCCACCACCGTCCAGCAAGTCTGAGAAGTCTGCGCGGGCTCTCCGTGCATGGTCGAAAGAGGACTCGATAAAGATCTTGGAGGCCATTGCAGCACATGTCAAGAGTGAGGGCAGGTTGCCGAAGACTGATTTTCTTGCTGCTGTTCGTGACAGCCTGGATAGGAAGGACTGCAACTATGCAGATTTGTATGAGAGGGTTCGCAGGCTCAAGGAGAGGTACGAGGAAACAGTGAGCAATGGTGTTCTGCCAAGTGAAGAAGATGAGCTACATATGTATAATCTCTCGGAAGCAATATGGGGAGATAAGGCCAAGGAGGCTATTACTGCTGCTGCTGCATTACAAAATGGTTCTACTGCAATGAAGAGTAAGAAGGGTGAGGCTAACAAAGAGAAAATGGATGGGAGCTCAAAGGGTGGCACATCGAAGGAGGTCGTCAATCAAAATGGTGATACTCGGAAAGTGGGTAAGAAGGGGCAGGCTATCAATGGGAAGGCTGACATGGATGTAAAGAGGAAGATGTCCAAGGAGGATAGCGCTACTGGTACTTTGACTAAGACTAAGAAGCAGGGAAATGAGAGAGAAGAATTAGGGGAAAATGTAAAGAGTGGCACGTCGAAGGAGACCGTCGCCACTGTCACTAAAAATGGTGATACTTTGAGGAAGCCCAAGAGACAGAAGATGGACATAGATCACATGCCGAAGGTGGCATCAACTGGCAGACAGAATGGCGGCTCTCAGACTGAGGATGTAACTCACCATGAGGAAAAAGAAATAGGTGCTACTTTACAAGGCATGCACAGAAGTTTTGATGAGTTGCGCAACCTGTACCCCAGCCTTGCTTGGAGTGTGGAGAGGATGGCGGCGCAGCATCCATGTGGGGAGTCTTTGAAGCGAGCATTTGAGTTGATTCACGATGAGAAAGCAAATGTCTTGGAATCCAAGATGAAGAAACAAATAATATCAGAGGTGAAGGTACAGGTCCGTCGAGTTGACGTATCAAAGGAGGTTCTTAATATGTTGATCAGCCCGGCAGACTAAATTTTCCAGGGGGACATGACTTCAATTCTTTTGTCTGGTAATGAATGCTACCTCAGTTGTTATGCTTCTGCTTAAACTATTGTTATAACAGTGTTTGCGTTTAAATGTGCCAACAGTTGAAATTTTACTTCAGTAGGACAACCATTTATTGAATGCCCTAATATTCTGTAGTGAAAAAACTGGCATATATGATACATGCAAATGAAGTATTATCCAGTTTCATCACTCACATATATAGAAGTCTAGCGAGATCAATGGACATGCAGTTGGTGTGGGAGTTTGATTGAACTTTTAGCTGCACCTGACTTGGGTAGATTCTGCAGACAAATTGTTGCTTATGATAGAGGAGGCACAAAGTTTTTTTTATATAAATATCTTGTTTCTTATCTGGTCTGTTGCATGCATGATTAACCCATGAATAACCAGTTTTGGTTGTGTCAAAATCATCAGTTTGGATTCAATGTCTTTGCAATACTTTTAAATGTTTCATATCTGGTATATGTAGATGATTCCATGTTTTAGTATTCACAATTCTGGTAACCTTGGTTGCTATTGAAATGAACGGTATCGGTCCACAATTTAAAGTTGCTTTTAGTTGGTACCTCTCTGTTTTTAACCTTTAGATCTTACCAAATGAACGGTTGTTATTAACTCCAAGCACTGTAACAAAACTCTCTATTGATTTTTATAAAATAGTTTTGTGTTATTAAATCCTTCTCTCGTAGTGTGACTCATGGAAAGTGTCTTATTTATACGTGTTTATAAGTATGACCCTTGAAATGTTGATTGCATTTGAGTACATTCTGATGCACACATGTATTTGATTTTATGCATCCTAGATAAGTGCAGATCTTTCTGTAATTCTATCGCATTTTTATGTCAAACCTATGTGCTTGCTGGGTTATGGTATTTCATCTTTTACTTTGATTTATGATGTCATGCAGCTGATGCTTACACTAGTTATATTCATTTTTTAAAACAGATGCCTGGATAGAAGACTCAAATTGCTGAGGAATGTGAATCGAAGGGATGATATATTAGAACAACTTGGTTATATAACATGGTAGTGAGCATTCTGTGCATAATGATTGGTAATATAGCATCCATTGCTTAAGACTCTGTACTTGCTGTTGGTATTTAGCCGATGTCTTTGATGAGCTGCTAGATTTCGTGAGCGCTGTATAAATGCCTTGACGTTGGTTTTGTGATGCCCTGGTGGTCTGAGTATAAATCAATTAGTACTAGTTTTGCTAGGTCACGGTTCACATGAGATTTTAGTGCTATTTGACCATTGGGAGGAGGCTGAGGTATCATCAGATCTGCCCGGAGTCTCAATGATCATTCATCGGTTTTAAGCTGTGCAGCCGCACTGTTTGCAGACACATGGCCAGAAGCGTGTCAACTGAGAACATGATTGTGTCATCGCAAGTTTGAACAGTGGATTTTCTTTCCTAGGAACCCTGGTCGAAGGGGAAACGAGATGGATGTGTCGCTTGTTAAACGGTGTACGGGGTGATCGTCCTGTATCAGTTGGGGGAGCACGACCATAACCTCGTCCTCGTCTCTTATCTTTGGAATCCACCGATGCACTAACAGAGGATAAATAAAAGTGAACGGCAGCCTGAGGTAGCAACCATGGCAAGTTAAAGGTCACTGAATTTGTTCCTTCGTATTAGTAAAAAGATCGCTGGAAGATCTATGAAATTGTTCCATCATACTGAAATTTCAACAGTTCATTCGTGCCTCAACGATATGTTGAAGACAAGAAACATGCAAAAGTTGTTTGACAAATAACATGCGAGGATCCGTTTTATGTTCGAGTACCGTAGTTCTCCTTCCGGTTTCCAATTGTATCGACACCGATGTTGTTTCCTCAATTTTGTCTTAGGTGTTATTTCGAACAAATCTGCGTCACTTTCCTCTGCCGAAAAGCTTCATGTGTTCGTGTCTTCAGGAAGAGCAGATTTCGAAACTCTGTCCTTCGCTATCGACGCCTGAAGAAGAACAAAACATTCAGAACAAGACGGTGACAGCTAAGCCGAACGACGGCTTAACGAACCTATCTAAGCTCACCTCTTTGTTCCAGTCTGTGCAGAGAGTGATGGCCAGCAGCAAGAGCACCTGCACCAGCAGGCCGGTCAAGATCCCAAACCAGAGTCCCTGTTTTCCAGAGCCACTCTCTTAGTAATAAGAACTGACAAAGACGGACCAGAATCGAGCTCGAGATATCGTTGAACAAATCCAGCCGCAGGATTACCATGCCGCCGAGGTGGAAGACGAAGGCGGCGAAGAACGCCGCGGGGTTGCCGACGAGGTAGTACGCCGCGAGGTTGATGTACGCGCCCATCTTCTGCCGGCCGCAGCCCCGCACGACGCCGGAGAGCACGCCCTGCTGGCAGTCCAGCAGGATGGACACCGCCAGCACCGGCATCATCCTCGCGGTGTAGCCGACCACCTCCTCCTCGTCGCTGTACGCGTAGCCCCACAGGTTGCGCACCGCCACCGCCAAAAGCCCTTCCGATGCGCCGACCGCGAGCGCTAGCAGCACGACCACGCGGGTTGCCAGCCGGGCCGCCGCCGGCCGACCGGCGCCGAGCTCGTTGGACACGCGCGTGCTGCACAGCCAGTACGTGAGCATTGGATCATTCGATTTGTTTGAATCTTTTTTTTTAAGAAAAACTTAATAATTACTGCTAGCAGATGGTGAAGTGTTGGGGTTAAATCTGGACCTGATGGCAGCGCTGAGTCCAAGCGGGACCATGAACGCCATGGAGTTGGTGTTCAAGCTACAAGAACCGAATCGCCACGTCAGTGAGGATCGGATCACAGCGAGCAAATACACGACAGCTTAAACCTGATTTATTAGGAATCAGTCTTCACCAGATGCAGAGGACGGCAGTCTCGAGCTTCGGGCTCGGGAGGAGGCCGGAGAGCAGCACCAGGAACTCGAAGGACCACCACTTCATGCTGCGCGGAGTAGACAGAGCAGGCGAAATACTTGAGCAACGGTCGGCGATCACCGATACATAGATGCTGCTGCGCGCGACGGTGAGATTAACGGAGAGGAAGAAGATCGGAAATGGATCTCACCAGACCATGACGGCGGACGGCACGGCGAGCTTCAGGAACTCGGCGACGCCGCGGAACGCCTCGCGGGAGAACCCCGTCCAGGAGCGCCTGCATGACGGCGAGAGCCTGACGTAGGCCGCCTGGACGGATAGGTTGACGAGGTACGAGACGGCGTTGGCGAGCGCGGCGCCGTTGGCGCCGAGCCCGAGCCGGCGCACGAGGAGCCAGCAGACGGCCGGGTGCGTCAGCGCCGTGGCGCCGGAGCTGAGCATCGTCGGCCAGACGAGGTTCTGCGTCTGCAGGAACCGGCCGTGGCACTGCAGCGGCCCGAACACGAACAGCGCCGGGATAAGCCACCGGATGTAGCTCCCGGCGCCGGCGGCGATCTCCGGGTCCTGCCCGCACCAGAGCAGGATCTCGCCGGTGCACGCCCACACCAACGCCACGGGGACGCTCGCCAGGGTGAGCACCACCATGGCGCGCTGCTTGTACACGCCGAGCAGGCCGTGCTGCTCCGCGCCGAACGCCTGCCCGCACAGCGTGTCCAGGCTGCACGCCATGCCCGCCAGCAAGCTGAACCCGGTGACGCCGGCGAAGGAGGTGGCGACGGAGGCGCTGGACAGCGCCAGCTCGCCGAGGTGGCCGACGAACATGACGGAGACCATCTGGACCACGTTCTGGAGGAGGAACCCGGCCACCAGCGGACCGGCGAGGTACAGCTGCTTCTTGATCTCAACCACCACCAAGCTCTTCTCGGCGTTCTCGCCGCCACCGTCGCCATCGACGAGGAGCGCCTCCTCCACGCTCGTTGTCATCTCTTGCTTCATCGCGAGAGAGAAGCAGAAGACAGGAGTGAGCGGCAGGCAGGCAACTAGGTCGATCGAGGCGGCGGACGGACCTCACCGATTCATGTCATCAGACATTAGATACGTACAGCTCACTGATTCGTACCGTGCGTGGACACGGGATCAGAAGAAACCATGACGCTGCATGGGTGGCAGGCTAAAAGACGAGGCTATTCGGTAGCAAGGATCAAATATTTAACCTTTTTAACATTTGGGTGGACGTGGTAGGAACGACGATCCCATCTGGGATCTGGCCATATTAATTTGTCAGGCCTTTGCATTACCCCTTTGATGTTCTATTGGATCATAGAGTAAAACAGTTTTTTTGACCTTGTTTCTTCTGAAAACCTCGGCTCTCGGTTCTCTTGATTGCAGTTTCTTGTCTGAACTGAAGTCTGAACCCAGTGGCGGTGCTGAAGTCATGCAATGAAACTCCAATCAGTGCTAGAGTATTGGCTCCTCCTACCCATGGGCCTGCCTAGCTCTATCTTTTGTTCTTACTCCTATTGTCTTATCTTGTGACATTCGATGCTCCACTGCCTAGCTCTATCTTTATCAATGACATGGGTTAGTACTCTTAATGATGACATAGGGCTCCTACTAACATTTCCAAGAATTGTTAAACTCTGAATTCCAAACAAATGCACTGAAGAAGGAAACAAATTCAGCTAAGTTTTGTGGTCCTACAATCATTGTCTTTGAGATTCTTCAAATGCATTAGCTGAGGCAAACATGGCATCGTCACCTGCTAGATACAAGGCCTACTTGCATCGATCACCACTGGACTTGCCCCGGCACAATCTCAGGCTGCCATGTCTATCGGAAGAGCAGAGCTGAAAACTCTGTCCTTGGCCTTCAACGCCTGGAGGTCCAAAAGTAACATTCAAGACACCGTGAACAAGGAACCAAACTACTAGTGCAAGGAAGTTTAAACGCCCAGCTTACTTCTTTGTTCCAGTCCGCGCAGAGGGTGATGGAGAGCAGCAGAAGCATCTGCGCCATGAGGCCACACAAGATCCCGAACCAGAGCCCCTGTTCAGAGTCCAGACTAACCAGGAGATCCTTTGAGAACATACTCCATATCCAATTAAAAATGGGGCGAGAGAACACAAATGAATTTATTCCAAATGAAACTGTTGAATAAGTTGAGCAGATACAGCACCATTCCTCCGAGATGGCAGACAAAGCCGAAGACGAATGCCATTGGGTTACCGACGAGGTAATAGGCTCCAAGATTGATGAAAGCTCCAATCTTCTGCCGGCCACAGCCCCTAACAACGCCTTCAAACACAAGAATGTACTTACTGAGAATGTAGGTAGCTGTGTTGTATGCATCCGGTGCCTGTGGATGGTTGCCTGAGAGGACACACTGCTGGCCGTCAAGACAAATTCCGCCCCAGAACGATCAGAAGCCCTTCCGATACGCCGACCAGGAGCGCCAGGATCACGACCACCCGGGCGGCGAGGCGGGCCGCCTCCGGCTTCCCGGCGCCGAGCTCGTTCGAGACGCGCGTGCTGCACAGAAACGATAAGGACGAGGGAAAGAGAGAGGGTCGTGGACAAGATGATCGGTATGAAAAGCGTAGGAAATCAATGCTGGGAATTGCTCGTGATCTGGTTGTCGGAATTTTATGGACCTTATGGCTGCACCAAGTCCAAGCGGAGCCATGAACGCCAATGAGCTAGTGTTCAAGCTGCAGTAAGTTAGGAATCATACCGGTGAGCTTGGGGATGATGCATGCATCGTTTACGAAATTAGGAAAAAAATCGTGTTAGTTGTTTCGCCAGACCAGATGGACAGCACCGCCGTCTCGAGCTTCGGGTTGGGGAGGAGACCGGAGAGCAGCACCAGGAGCTCGAAGGACCACCACTCCATGCTGCACCATCCAGTGCACTTCAGAAGGCATCGATCCATCGACACAGATCTCAAGCTAAACTCTGATCAAGAGACCGAACGATTCGATTCGATTCTCAGTACTCTCACCAGACCATGAGAGCGGACGGCACGGCGAGCTTCAGGAACGCCGGGACGCCGCGGAACGCTTCGCGGGAGAACCCCGTCCACGACCGCGTGCACGACGGCGAGATCCTGACGTAGATCGCGAGGAAGGCCAGGTTGGCGAGGTACGAGACGGCGTTGGCGAGCGCGGCGCCGTCGGCGCCGAGCCCGAGCCGGCGCACCATCAGCCAGCAGACGGCCGGGTGGCACAGCGCGGTGGCGCCGGCGTCCAGCATCACCGGCACCACGAGGTTCTGCGTCTGCAGGAACCGGATGTGGCACTGCAGCGCGCCGTACGCGAACAGCGCCGGGACCAGGCGCCGGATGTAGCGACCGGCCCCCGCGGCGATCTCCGGGTCCTGGCCGCACCACGCGAGGATCGCGCCGGCGTAGGCCCAGACCGCCGCAAACGCCGCGCTGACCAGCGCGAGGACCAGCATCGCGCGCTGCTTGTACAAGCCGAGCTGGCGGTGCTGCCCCGCGCCGAACGCTTGCCCGCACAGCGTGTCCAGGCTGCACGCCATCCCCGCCTGACGATCGGGAGGAGGAACTGAATTACGGATGAGCGCCCGGACTACTGAGAGACTAGGAAGGAAGGGGGGCGAAATGGAAAAGGGAGAATCAATCACCAGAAGGCTGAACCCAGTGACGCCGGCGAAGGACGTGGCCATGGAGGCGCTGGAGAGCGCGAGCTCGCCGAGGTGCCCGACGAACATGACCGAGACCATCTGGACGGCGTTCTGCAGGAGGAAGCCTACGACGAGCGGCCCCGCGAGGTGCAGCTGCTTCTTGGCCTCGCGCACCACCAAGCTCTCCTCCTCGCCACTGTTCCGCTTCTCGGCGGCCGTGGAGGAGAGGAGCGCCTCCTCCATGCCCACGCTCGTCCTCGATGCCTAGCGCGAGAGAGGCCGCGCCGGCAGCACTCGCTGTCGGAGTGCCGTGCCCCACTGATTCGTTTACTTCGGATACGACTAGCTGTTTTCAAAGGTCCAAGTAATTTATGCGTGTGAGTTGATGAAGATAATAAAAGAAATCATATTGCTGATCAGCGCCGTGGAAAAAGTTCATAATAAACATATTTAGGTTTGACTGAAGGTCTGCATCTACCCGTGACATGGTTTGGTTTGAAAGTCTCTCTTTGTCTTCATTGTAATTTTTTAAGCAATAATAGACCCATATACAAGCAGGGGATAACCTTTACACGATTAAGTTACTAAATATACTCCGGAATATTGAAAAAAATGTATTCGTTCTTAACAATAGCGATTGATATAATTTGTTATATGTGTAATCGACTTCTGGCCGCAACTTGTTATGCATGGCGTTGAACGAATTCTCCTCTCCCCCTGCCAAATGGTATGCAGAACTTCGGTCGCTCCAACCTGCCAAGACCATACGACAAACATACGGACTTCTCACCAAATTCGCATTAAAAAAACTTGGATAGCTCGCTGATCTATATTCTTTTCTAGACCCATGGACAAACAAAGCTTTTGACTCCATGGGTCCATGAGACATGAGACTACCACTATCTTTTATCTGCTCATTAGTCATTACATTAATGAGCATCGCCATCAACCATCTCTTTGGGTCAAACTAGAGCCCTTTGTTGCTCCAATGGTTCCTTGAGTCTCCTTCCCATTAACACAACCACGTTCATCTGCCTGCTCTGCACACCCTGATACGGTCAATTCCATCGGTGGAGAAGAGCTGAAAACTCTACCCTTCGCCTTCAGTGCCTGATCGAAGTACCAATGCAACGGGCAACGTTGAGAGCAAGTCAAAGACAGTTACATCAAATGGATAGAAGTTCCAGACGACTTGTGCTCACCTCGTTGTTCCAGTCGGTGCACAAGGTCATGGACAGCAGCAGGAGCGTTTGCACCACTAGCCCGCACAGGATCCCCAGCCACAGCCCCTGTCCAGCTCAAACTGTTTAAAAAACCTCGGTCTACACCTTTGAAATACAGGAAAAGGACTGGAAATCATCTTATTCAGAAGGAAATCAATTGATTGAAAATCATATATAGTCATGGAGTACCATTCCTTTCAGACGGCAGACAAAGGCGAAGACCGACGCCGCCGGGAGGCCGACAAGGTAGTAGGCACCAAGGTTGACGAAGGCGCCAACCTTTTGCCGGCCGCATGCACGGACAACACCTGCAGAGGTCAAGTATGGGCTGCTTGTATATATTTATCTCAAAGAAGTAAGGGCTTGTGAACACGTAAGATCATACGTCAACAACTGGAATTTATCAAGCCTAATCACTAGCCATGATCGATCTGTGCGTGCTCCATGATAGAATCCACACAGGTTGGTTGGTGTCTAGCTCAAGTAGAGAAGAAACTTGGAACTTGAGGGTAAAGAACAAAAGTCTAAAGGTAGTCTCGATGAGCAGTATGGATCAGTACCTGAAAGGACGCACTGGACGGCGTCAAATAAGGTGGAAACCGCGAGGACGGGCATCATCCTAGCGGCGTAGAGCGCCACCTCCCTCTCGTTCGTGTACACGTAGCCCAGCACGTTGCGCAGCAGGAACATCACGAGGCAGGCTGACAGCCCTACGGAGAGCCCAAGCACGATGACCACCCGCGCCGCTAGCCGCGCTGCCTGCGGCCGGCCGGCGCCGAGCTCGTTCGAGACGCGGACACTGCGTGCGAAGAACGGCGAAGGTTGATTTGATTGATCACGAAACTGGCTCAGTGGCTGTTGGGTGAGAATTGAGTGAGTGTTAGGACCGACCTTGCTGCGCTGCCGAGTCCGAGAGGGATCATGAAGGCGAACGAGCAGATGTTGAAGCTGCAAGAATCGATCACTAGAGTGAGTGGACTCTCTGTCAGCTGAGAGCAGACACGGGCAAGCGTGGACTCTCACTCACCCGATGGACAGCACGGCGGTCTCGAGCTTGGGGTTGGGGAGAAGGCCGGAGAGGAGCACCAGGATCTCGAACGCCCACCACTCCATGCTGCAATCAAACCAGCGCGTTTGAGGAACGAACGACCTTCAATCCTCCGTCTCGCGGGACCAACCCATCACAGGATGAAATCGAACGGAATCATGATACCAGAGCATGAGCGCGGACGGCACGGCGAGCTTGAGGAACCGCGGCACCCCGCGGAACGCCTCGCGGGAGAACCCGGCCCAGGAGGCCTTGAACGAGGGCGCGACGCGGACGTAGAGCGCGAGGACGCAGAGGTTGAACAGGTTGGACACGGCGGTACCCAGCGCGGCGCCGTTGGCGCCCACGCCGAACCGGAACACCAGCAGCCAGCAGACGAGCACGTGCGCGCCCGCGGTGGCGCCGGAGCTCAGCATCACCGGCACGACCACGTTCTGCGTCTGGAGGAACCGGAGGTGGCACTCCAGCAGGCCGTACGTGAACAGCGCCGGGATCATGCACCGGATGTAGCTCCCCGCGGCCGCGGCGATCGCCGGGTCCTGCCGGAAGAAGACCACCAGGATGTCGCCCGTGTACGCCCAGATCACCGATATCGGGACGCTCACCAGCGTGAGCACGAGCATGGCGCGCTGCTTGTGGACGCCGAGCTGGTGGTGCTGCTCCGCGCCGAACGCCTGCCCGCACAGCGTGTCCAGCGCGCTCGCCATGCCTTTCTGGCTCCGTACAAAAAAGCGGGCGACGACGTCTGACGTCAGTTGTTGCGAAAGGTCGACGTACTCGTCGTCGGAGACGGTCGCGGATCGAGTTCATTCGATCGGAAAGGGATGGGGATCAGCGATCACTTTACCAGCACGCTGAAGCCGGTGACGCTGGCGAACGAGGTGGCCAGGGCGGCGCTGGCGAGGGAGAGCTCGCCGAGCCGGCCGACGAACATGAGCGAGATGGTCAGGATGATCTTCTGCAGGAGGCAGCCGACGGCGAGCGGCGTGGCGAGGCGCAGCTGCGTCTTGACCTCGCTCATCGCGGCCAGGCTCTTCTCGGCTTCTCCCCCACCTACGCCTCCGTGATTCTCCATTGCCGCCACACGTGACGAGAATAAGGCAGGAATTGTGACGGGCGAGTCAAACCTCACAGATTTATCGCAACTGCTGCTCATCCCTCTCTGACTCTGTCCCTTTATATAAGGGATTGAATAGTTTAAAATTTTATCTCAAAATATAGAATAGTGTGGGAATAAGACAGTTTTCGTTTAATTTGCTAGCTAAGAAAATGGTACTACTTGGATGAGCTCACTATAGCTGTCACCGTGGTTGCAGCTCCAGCCATACATCATCCTTTTTGCTACTGCCACCACCACCGCCCGCAGTGGCAAATAGAGCAGCCGAATACGTCTATATTTTTTGGGTTTATACAAAGGTAAAATTTTAAACTGTGATTAATAATATTTAGAAAATTAAATAATTAGCAGAGTTACATAGTCAAAATTAAAAAATTAACTTTAAACAGAACTAAAAATATTTATATTTTGAGATGGAGGGAGGGGGTAGTATTTTACATCTTTCATTATTTTCGTGTTGGAATGCTAGAATCCATTGTAAAAGACACGGAGGGAGTACAGAAAAAGCGTAGAATCCTCCTACTACATGCTCACATGAGTACAATGGCGCGCCGAGACAGCATATAAGACGCCTAGATCAGCATGAGACGTTAGATATGCACTGTATACAACGCACTGACACAACGGATTTGGAGGAGACCCCAACTACTATTTTCACGGGTCAAATGGGACTCGTTATGATCAGTGTAAGTTATTCCACAGACCATAAAATTCGTTGAAGGCAAAATGTCCCACTCTGAGGCCCGTACAGCTGAAACTTAATAAAAAATAAGCTGCTGTTTAATTTATTCTGATAAACTGTAAAATAAGTTTACTGTTTGACACAATTTTTGTTTATTTCTGTGAATAAGCTAGAAATAAGCTGTGCCAGGGCCTGAAATAATCCATACAGTATTTGGTAGCCTTTGCAGCAGTTCAAGTCCCTGTTTTGTACCCGTAGGCCGTGTAAAATTGCAGAGGAAGACAAATCCCCAATCTCACAAAAAGGTGCGATTTTTTTGCTTTGAGACACTTGTACACGGCCTCCAGAGAGGTACCGTACCGTATAAATGCGGATTATACCACTCCAGTACAGTACACGTCGACGAACAGAGAAATCAGTCGCGCATCGGCATCAACCTCCAGTGGCATCACCAACGCCATTCGTCGCCGCCCCGGTGGTTCCTTGGCAAGCTTCCTCTCCATCAGAGCTGCGTTCTTCTTCCGCCTGCTCGGCGCGAGAACCCGACGGTTTCGTGCTGGCAGAGTTGAAGAGCCTGTTCTTCGCCTTCTGTGCCTGCAGAGGTCAGCAACATGTAGAACCAAACTGGGGTGAATTTGAATCCAAACACCTTGATAATTAAGCTTCAAATGTGTAGTGCTCCTGTGTGTTTAGAACTCCTACCTGTTTGTTCCAGTTGGTGCGTAGAGTTATGGCGAGGAAGGAGAGCGTCTGCACGGCTAGTCCGCACATGATCCCCAGCCAGAGCCCCTGTCGTTAGTCCAAAGTTCAGTTCAGGCTAGACATATCGATTGAGAAATGGTTGAAGAATTGTAAACTACTTACTAGCTAGGAACCGATCGAAGTAGGCTTGTTCCAAAGAGCGATTTGAATGTACGTACCCTTCCTCCGAGATGGCAGACGAAGGCGAAGACGGACGCCGCCGGGACGCCGACGAGGTAGTAGCACGGGAAGTTGACCAGAGCGCCTGTCTTCTGCCGGCCACAACCTCTGATCACACCTGCGTGCAGATCAGAGTCAGACGAAGCAGTAGCAGCACTCCGTTTCTCAAATCGATGCATAGTTAGGACAGTAATTTTAGTTTAATTTAAACATAATGATAATTCAAAAACGCAGACGCCAATGTTTCTGAGCTCAGTTACATAGGCACACACCTGAAAGAACACACTGCATGGAGTCGAACAGGAAGCAGACCGCGAGGATCGGCATCAGTCTAGCGTAGCACGAGACCACCTCCTCCGCGCTGCTGAACGCGTACCCGAGCCTGCCGCGTGAGAGTGCCATGGCCAGAGCGAGGAGCAAGGCCACCGAGAGGCACAGGAGCATGGCCGCCCGGGTCGCCATGCGGGCTGCTCGCGGCCGTCCTGCGCCGAGCTCGTTCGACACACGTATGCTGATCGATCGATGATGCATGCATGTCGCGTTGCCATGCACGGAGAAGTATGTGGTCGTCAGTGTTGCACAATGATTGATTAGAGGGCTGTTACTGTGGGGAGCGTAATGGCGATCAGTGAAGAGCGCTGCTGACCTTACTGCGAAAGAGAGCCCCGTTGGCACCATGAACGCCAGGAAGTAGATGTTGTAGCTACAGGAACCAGAACAGTGAGTGATCAGTAATTATATATCCGAGTAGTGGTAAAAGGAAAGGTATGAGTAGCGATCAGTTCACCAGATGGAGAGGACGGACGTCTCGAGTTTTGGGTTAGGGAGAAGGCCGGAGAGCAGTATCAGGAACTCGAAGGACCAGCACTCCAAACTGCAGATGCATGGGATCATCGACCTGAAGAGGTAAACTGAAACATGGACGTGTGGGTGAGTCTTCCGGCCGTAAATCCTCACCAGATCATGGCGGCGGACGGCACGGCGAGCTTCAAGAACCCAGGGAGACCACGGAGCGCCTCCCTGGAAAACCCCGCCCAGGTGGCCTTGCACGAGGGCGCGAACCGTACATGAATCGCGAGCAAGGCCAGGTTGAACAAGTTGGAGACGACAACAGCCACGGCCGCGCCGTTGGCGCCCAGGCCGAGCCTGAACGCCAGCAGCCAGCAGACGGCGACGTGGGCGACAGCGGTGACGCCGGAGCTCAGCATCACCGGCACCACCGCGTTCTGCGCCTGCAGGAACCGGACGTGGCACTGGAGCTGCCCGAACAGCAGCACCGCCGGGATCATCCACCGGGTGTAGCTCCCGGCCGCCGCGGCGATCTCCGGGTCCTGCCGGAACAGCACGAGGATGTTTCCTGAGTACGCCCAGGTCAGCGACACCGGGACGCTTGCCAGAGCCAGCACCAGCATTCCGCGCTGCTTGTAGACGCCTACCATGTGGTGGCGCTCCGCGCCGAAGGCCTGCCCGCACAGCGTGTCCAGGGCGCTCGCCAAGCCCGTCTGGTCGACAAGAAGTACGTAGGTAGTGAAATGAGAGAAAAACCGACGGAGAATGAATGAGAAGAAGACGATCGATCGAGTCCGTTCTGCAATGTGTGTTCACCATGACGAAGAAGCCGGTGACGCTGGCGAACGAAGTGGCCAATGAGGCGCCGGCGAGGGCGAGCTCACCGACGTGTCCGGCGAACATCATGGAGATGGTCAGGATGATCTGCTGCAGGAAGCACCCGACGGCGAGCGGCCCCGTGAGGCGCAGCTGCTTCTTGACCTCGCTTACCACCGAGGTCTCCTCATCGGCTCCTGATCCTTCCATGGCCGCGCCCGCAGGAAAGGTGACGCGCGAAGAAGACCTTACTGATTCAATCGTTCACGGTTACTTTCCCCTTTTCAGCTGGATGACAAGAGCCTGTTTTGCAAAGAAATCCTCGAAAAAACGTTGCGCGATACGTCGCCATGCCGTACGTCGTCGATCAACAGCGCACGGGCACCTAGTTGCACTGACGAATCGCCGTATGCGCTGTAACTCTCGTACAAAGGTACAAGAAAAGAAAAAAATTTCACAAAGCTGAAACACTTTTGGCCAAAGTTAATAAATTTTTGACAATTAATCACTACTAGAACGGAGCAAATAAATATCTTTTCAACTGCTGATTTGTACGTATAAAGATATTTTGGCTGGATATATAAATCCTATGACGTCCGACTGGCCGCGTCACTGACGGCTGTACTCACTACACATGTGGTGTGCAATATGACTTGGAGTGTAATTGTCCGAGTTATATTATACGGAACAATACAAATCATATACTAAGTACTGAGCTGACAAATAAAAGTAACTATTTATGGTAACTTTTAAAAGTGTCCTAGCTACATCATAATAGCTTATTTAGTGGGGCACTTCAAATATCAAGAAAAGAACAGTAGATATTGTTTAGATATTTTTAGAAAATAGAATATCATTCTCGCCTCTACGTTTCTGCACACAGCGTTCTTATTCTTAACCCTTACAAAATAATAGGTCCATGACTCGAGGTGCGTAAAATGAAGAAGGCAACATAAGACTAACAAAGCCTATTGTTAAATTTCCAACTATGAATAGCGCAAAAGTTTTCAGTTTTCTGCTCGCCATTCTGAACGATTCTTTTGCATTATCATCATGCTATAGTTGCGACCAAAAGCGCATTCAATATGTTTCACTAAAAATTGCCTAAATAAAAGATGAATATTTGCAATTTACAAAGGTTAGATCATTTCGACACCTCTATATTGCTCAACATAATGCAGCTTATTTTTTTCCCTTTTTTGAAATTTGAAAGCCAATTTTTTAACATATGAGATATTGTTTAGATATGAACCAGAGTATCGTACCAGCCGTACGTTTGAATATGAAGCTCGCCACCATATAACCAACGTGGTATGGAAGGACACTCCACCACCGTACCACGTGTGGCTGATTCATTGCACGTTTGAGTGAGGGACACCATATTTGTTTACCATATAGGGATTTATAGCTTGGCTTGGTGGTGCCCTCTTACAGGCAATTCTCTTCGTTGTTTGATTAATGTCGTCGTTGATTTTTTAAATTTAATTTTGATTACCTATTTTATTAAAAAAATTTATCAAATATGTAAAAATTTAAATTGTAATTCAAATAACTTTAATGATAAATCAAATTATATTAAAATATATAAAATTTATCAATTTTTTAAATAAAATAAATAATTAAAGTTGAATTTAAAAATCAACTGTAATATAAATTAATTAAAAAAACAGAGGCCGTACGTGCGAGCAGGTGTGGTAAAAGTGCCACGGTTGATGGACTCTTTCACAGTCCGTTTTAACCTTTTTTAAAATGTAAGTCAAAATTTTATTTAAATTTGACCTAGCCTTTCACCACCCTTACGCGTAAATCGTAAGCTGACGTTGCAACCTTGCTCAGGCATGATTCTCCGCTATTATATGTTTTAGAAGGATACTTAGGATTTTGGATCGCCAGATTTTTTTTTTTTTTTTGAAATGCGGCCTAGCCGCTGCCTTCACTAAAATAAGCAAGTTTACCCCTTGACAAAACGAAGCCCTTTCCAAGATATAAACCTAGCCGAAATGAATATTCGAACAAGCTGCTGCGTCTCCTCCTGTTTTACGGCCGGCTTCTTGCCGTGGCCAGCGAAGACAATAAACAGGCAAGGGGAGCCAGCGAAGACAATAAACAGGCAGTAGGAGTCAACAAAGGCTTCATTAGTAAATCATGATTCTAAGCAGATAATGTCCTATAATAAAATTTGGACTGCTTATATTATATTGGGTCAAATCCATCAATATTTCTTTACATATGCAACCAAAATTATGGCCTCCCTACATGAGCTGGACCCATTGGCTGTTGCCCATGTCACCCCGGCCCAGAGCCAGGCCTGACTTCTCCCTCCTCTATTTCTACAAGCATACTGCCCGTGCTTTGCCACAGCTTCAATAAACTAAAGTTGAACTTTATTTTTTCTAAAACACATAAAACCAGCAAAAGATGATTTTGTTATATCAACTCAATTATAATGCAATTTTTTTTAAAAAAACATTGTATGTCGATAATAAATATCTAATTTAACCATTGAAGTCTTTTAAAAATCTCTTTGGAATATAGACTAGAAATTTCACTGTAATCAATTTAATAAATGTATAAGTATGTTGAAGATAATCCTCCATACCACATGTGTAGATCACATAAACGATATCACATAATATTGTTTTATCCTCATCCTGATTACCTAACCACGCACCGCTCAACACCGGCAATCAAACATTGTTCGAAAAAAAATCTGGCAATCAACTCAGAGTCTTCTGTTCATTCTGGGCCCCAGACCCAGTCCAAACTGAACCTCATATTCAGTGACCCAGCGTCCAACCACTCCAACACACAGTGTTGATCTAGTCCGGCGACACCCATCCTTCCGTGCTAGCCTGTTAGGCGAGGGCGGCCTCGCTTGTCGTCCGGGTGCGGCATCCAGTGCAGGGCGAAGCAATAGCCACGACCTCCCAGTGCGCTCGTCATCTGGGCATGCGACGGCGCGGATAGCAGAAACGACGTGACATCCCGCGGTGGGTCGTTTTTCCCGTGGGTAAGGCCATGGCCACGAGCCCGCGACCGCCCACCGCACTCGTCGTCCGGGCGCGCGTAACTGCGGCAGCTCAACGAGCTCATTGGGGCGTGCAGACGACGGGCGGGGACATCGTGGTGGCTGCGGCGAGCCGCCTCGACAGGCCGTCGTCGGTTGTGGATTCGTTGGCGCACCTATCGGCGCAAGCAAAGCAAGAGGAAAGATGGATGGCCGACCCACATGAGGCCCACCTGTCAGCACAGTGGACAGGGAAAAAAAATTTTGTGACATCAATACTACGTGATATTAGGTCTTAACTTTAGTTTATATGATATTATAAATGATTAATATAAATATTAATTAGATAATTTTGATACTTGATATCATATAAAATCGATGGCACAGAATTTTTTTTTCAGTGAACAGCCACGACCGGCCACCACCAAATGTCTCTTTTAAAGATTGTAAAGACACTTCCTCTTTCCCTTCTCTTCTTTCTCTGTTAGAAAAGTTTAGCTTAAGAGAGGCTCTATGGCGGGTTGGCCAGTAGGGGCCTCGAGACCCTAATTGATTCTGTCCCTATCTGACACCGAGCCATTAGATATGTGAAGTGGTGCATTCGTAAGTTACTCGGCGTTTTTCTTAAAATTCAAACGGATCCTTAAAATATAAAATAGGCTATACTTTAGATTTTAAAGGATACGCCATGATCATGATACTTTTACCAATCACATTGTCCCGACGTGAAAAAATATGGGATCGTCGTTCCTGATTCTACACCCATGTTGAACATTTCTTTTACAGCCGGACTGCCAACCGCGTTTGTCCTCTGCCCTGGCGCTAATGGATGGAGCAGCTTATTTTTTGTCACTCCGGTTACCCTCCTGCCTTAGACTAGTACAAAATCGTGAGCTCGATCTGAAGTAGTAGATGAACCAGCAAAGAAGCAGCCAAGCATGGACGAGGCGGCGCTCCTCGGCCCCGCGGGCCCCGAGAAGGAGAGCAAGGTGCTGGACGAGGTCAAGAAGCAGCTGTACCTCGCCGGCCCGCTCGTCGCGTGGTGCCTCCTGCAGAACGTCGTCCAGATGATCTCCGTCATGTTCGTCGGCCACCTCGGCGAGCTCGCGCTGTCCAGCGCCTCCGTCGCCACCTCCTTCGCCGGCGTCACCGGCTTCAGCTTGATGGTAATCAGCTTCAGCTACCAGTTACTACACGCGATGCTAAGCCAACTGTTGTCCTTAATTATCCATATCCATATACGTAACTGGTGCATTTGTCATCTGCAGGCAGGCATGTCTTGCAGCCTGGACACGCTGTGCGGGCAGGCGTTCGGCGCGGGGCAGCACCACCTGCTCGGCGTCTACAACCAGCGCGCCATCCTGGTGCTGGCTCTCGCGTGCGTGCCCGTCGCGGCGCTCTGTGTTAGTCGCTGGACGGCGGTGAGCGTCAAACGACAGTGAACTCGAACAGAGGAAGAACAATACGAACACAGTTGGACACAAGAATTTTTGTGCTGCAAAAACCGGCAGCGTTTCTGATGCAATTGATTGAGTATTAATAGAAGAATACAAACCACTCGGCCACCTTGCCCACTACGACGCCTATGGCGGAGAGCCAGAGTTCGTGGCGAGTTATTCTCGGCCACGACCTATCTACGCGCGCATGACGTCCACAACTCGGAGTTCATGCGCGCATGCACCAAATAAATATGCAAAACTAAAAATAGGAAAGGCTTATCGGTTTATCTAACAATTCTCCTCCTAAGCCTTGCCTACATGACGAACACCAAGTTTGGAGCGCAGCTCACAGAATCGTTCGCGCCCTAGAGCCTTGGTGCAGATGTCCGCCAGCTGCTCCAACGTCCCAATGGACTGAACCTGAACCCTGTTCTCCTCGACGCACTCGCGGATATAATGGTATTTGACATCAATATGCTTACTTCGATCGTGGAACACAGGATTCCGGCTGAGCGCGACGGCGGACTGGTTGTCGATCTTGAGTGCGAAAGCTCCTGCCTCCTTTCCCTTGATCTCTGCTAGGAGACGAGTGAGCCAGACACCTTGGCAGGCAGCTGTGGCGGCGGCTATGTACTCTGCTTCGCATGATGACAGAGCCA
>BCLG01002509.1:48004-72341 GCA_001602295.1 Zoysia matrella | reverse complement strand
GGCGCCCCCACCTCCGCGCCGCGCGCCCGTGGCCGCGTCGGCGCAGCGGCGGAGGTAGGCGGAGAAGAAGCCGAGCAGGAAGAGCGCGACGATGAGCGCCACGAAGAGGAGCGACGTGGTGAGGCTGAACTTCCGGGACCCGCCGCCGCCAGCGTCGACGCTGGTGGGCGGCAGCGGCGGCGATGGCGGAGCGAAGAGCTGCGACGACGCCGGTCGGACGGCGAGGGCGAGGGCGAGCACGAGGATCAGAGGCCGCATGGTGGTGCTAGGAGGCGCTGCTGGCGCAGGTGGAGGGAAGCCGTGGGCGGCGTTGCGCGTGCCGGACGGTGAGTCGGTGACTAAAGAAAAATACGAAGCCACGACAACTGAGGATCGACCATATGAGGGAGCTGGAGACGACGTGCGAGGAGTGACGCGGGAACGGGGTCAAAGCTCTAATACTCAAATGCCCAACCAGCCATAGAATAAGCTCGATCGAGGTAGCCAGCGTTGCTTCTCCCCCTTTGAGGGTTTGACATTGTTAACACGAACTAACAGAGAGCCCCGCCACCGCCACACCAACAAAGCGTTCAATGCTGACATGTGTGGTTCCCGCCAAAGTCAAACCCACCGCGGGGCTTCGGTGCGTGGTGGTGGATGTGAAGATGGAAACCTTCCCCTTGCCTCTTTCTCCACGCGAACATGAGCGGATCCTGCCTGCACGGGCTTGCATGTTACGGCGCGGTCCGAAGCCACGAGAAGCAGGAGGCACGTCGTCATGGCACTGTACGGCTCGTTGCCGTGCAGACCAAAACTACGTCGTCGTGTAGTTGTCCGTGCGACCGTGCAGCACGTCCGCGGATGACGGGCAGTCATGTGGAGCCACGGTACAGGGCCATCACCATGGGTCGGCTCGCTGTCATGGCTGGTAACAGATGTACCAAACCTCAGCTGGAATCAGCTAGTTTGTTCATTCGCGCGTCAGAACATAGGTATCAAACCACATCGACCACAAAAACTCCAAGCACGGATGACGTGCGCGCATCCTCCCCACGATCCCAGATTCCCAGACAACGCGAGGGAAATCATGTAGCCCCTACACCTCAGCAAAGAAAGCATCCATCCTCTCGGATACTTTCCAACATCGGACAACGTACGGGACCCTGGGGCAGATGGCGAAGGCGACATCTGCGACGCAGGAGAGGAACGCCGGTATCTCCGTGTACCTCTCCGGCGCGACGCGTGGGCTCGCGTAATACTTCGTGTTTCTGAATAAAGAAAGCAACATTTTTCAAATTCGAAATCACGTGATTCGAGCTCATTCATGTAAAACCCTTTTCACCAAATTCACGTTTCAAATGAAAATTCAAATTTCAAAATGCACGTTCAAACTTTTTCAATGAAATGTTGTGAAACAAAATTTTCTTTTGAACATTCTTACAACAACTTGAATTTTAAAAGTTTTCATAAAAAATTTATTTGAGGTTTAAAGGTCCCAAATAAATTATTTTACTCTAAAAGATGGCCTGTATTCAAAACTTAATAGCATTTTATTTATTTTGATTTTGAACTTCTGCCCAAAACAAAAGTTGTTTCTTTTGAAAAGTTCTAACATCCTGAAAAGTTTAAAATTTTTAGAGCTTGAGAAGTCGTGCTTTTGGAGCAGCGCAGAAAATCAGCAAAAATCAGAAAATTCTCTCTCGCCCTCTCTGCCTCTCTCGCTTGAGCGCAGGCGAACCGCAGTGGAGCGCCCTCCCTGAGCCATCCCCGACTCTCCCACTCAGCCACGAGCTGCACCGACCCCCGCTGCTGCTCCCCACCAGCTTGGACACCTCCTCTCCCACTGAGGCGCCCGGATTTCGCATTTTCCCCAATCTCAAGTACCTCGAACGCAGCCGGCCGGACTCCTTCAAATCCGGCCGCTACCGGTGACGATCCTTCAATCCTATGTCCTTCTCAAGTGGTTCAGTACGTAAGAATTCTTTGGAGCCTTGAGCAGCTTGTTTTCGTGTACATTTGGGCAGGGATTTTGGAGTTCGACGCCGCTGCCATTGGAACCGGCGCCACCCCGCAGTGGACAGCTCAACCAAGGCCTCCACGACGTCGATGACCACTTTGTCAGGCATCCTTGAGCCGTGGGCGAACTCCAGGAGTTGGAACCCCATCCTTTCGACCTCTTTTTCGGCAATGCGACCTCGCCGAAGTCCGAGTTGCGCCGCCCGCCGTCGCCGCCCCGTCTCCGGTGAACACCCCGGCCGGTGGCCCCTTTTTCCGAGTTCGAGACATCGTTCTGACTGTTTTAGTGCAAAACCCGGTGGCCTTGCTGCCCGGCGTGGTGCGCCGGCGAGCCTCCGCCGCCACGGCTGGCCCTGGCTGCTGCCGCCAGGAGCTCCCTCCTGTGCACGCATGGGCCCTGGCTTTTTTCCCTTTTGGGCCAGGATGGCGCGGCCCAAAGGCCGCTAGGTGGCTTCGATCTATGGGCCAAAAAGCATCCGTGACCAAACCGTGCGCAGGCCCATTTAGGCTAGGAAAATTTTATTATTTGCAAATAGATTTATTTAATAGTCCAAAAATGTTTTCAATTTCTAAAGTTCGTAGAAAATTCATCCTAACTCGTAAATTATGAAATAATTTTTTTTATGATCCTCTTATCTAGAACTATCTTCTGGAGCTAACCATTTTTCATTTTATAGATGAAATTAATTTATTTAATGCAGATCACATAATGACTCATTAATGCATTATCATTATTCTTTGGCATGATAAAATCTTAAAAAGTTTAATTTTTGGTTTCTTTAATCACACTATCTGTTTTAGAAAAAATTTATATTTATTTTCAACAAAAATAATTTTATAAGCATTTTATTGTGCTTAAACGGTTTTTAATTCATTATAAATCCTTTTGGTTTCAATAAATCTTGAAATTTATCAAAATTTTGTTTATAACATTTATGATTTTATGCGTAACTCAAATTTTAATTTATGTTTTTGAAAACCATTTTAAAAAGAATTTTATAACTAAGTTACTAGTCTTCTTTAGAAAATAAAAAGCTATTGAATCCATTTAAAGTTTAAAAACATGCATAATTCAATCTCTTGCATATCATGTCACATATAGGATCCGACCCAACCGAAGATAAGCGTGGAAGTGTTCTTTTAGTAAAAGAAGCTAACTGTGAGCAAAGTCCAAGCAAACCTCGATGCATTAACTCTTTTTAAGTTTTTATTTTATCACTGTGTATTATAAGATTAATGTGTTGTGCATTAAGTTTTAATAGTTGTTTAAAAATCTAGAATTGCATGGTAAGTACCTTATTATCCATGTCGAGTATTGTTGGTACGGGTAATTAGATGTAGAGTTAGGCTAAATTTTAGTTGACGACAGAAGTCGAGTAAATAGAAAATCACTTGTGAGCTATAGATGTCGAGTGAAGGGATAGTCACTCGAGTTATAAAAGTCGAGTGAATAGATCACTCGTGAGCTATAGAAGTCGAGTGAATGTAAAATCACTTGTGAGCTATAAGTTTATCAGTTTGAATAGTACCAGAGCATGCTGGTATAATGGGTCTAGTAAACCGACGTAACTCTGACTATCGTAGTAGTTGGACGACAACCCACCTATCTTTTGATGGTGATATTGGAAGAGTACACAGACTAATCATAGATAGCCCCTAATATGTGGTATCAAGTGAAGGATGTGTACTCGAAAAAGATGAGAACCGGATCGGCTCCTATGATATCGACGTGAATGGTTGTCGTACACGACTCCTGGGGAGTGCGTGTACGTCGTGCTATTTAGATTTTTTCAGCTGGCGTAAATTGATTATAATCGCTGTCTCTCAAAATAACGAGTATTTTTTTTCACTGAGTGATATCGTAGTAAATAACAACAACAACTATAATAATAATAATAATAATAATAATAATAATAATAATATGAACTGTTTGCTTAGTTTATAACAATTACTTTGCAACCATGTTTGATATACTTTTATAGCATAAATTAAATTTACCTTTCGTGAACTTAATTTACCGTTAAAAACTTAATTATAAATACTCACTGTATTAGAGTTGATTTTGCCGATGGCCATCCAGGGAGTCGGCTGTACGCGACGATCGATGTCGCGCCGTGTCCGGAGCTGGAACGTTGTACACGAAGTCGCACTGTGAGGAAGGGATGGGTGACGACCGTATTTTCATAAACTTTCTGCAGCGCCGTGGCAGTGTTAAAATCCTGAGGGTGCCGGAATTTCTAGCCAGCTGACTGGGTCGCCGTCCGTATTGAGAACCCCTGAGGACTGAGAAGAGCTCACCACTTTCGTGGAGGCAAAGATTGCAGGTGGTGGAAGACACCCGTGACGGCGGCGCACGCCCTGGTGAGCGGGTTGAAGAAGACGTACTACGAGTCCACGGGAACGCTCTGTTCCGTTGTCCGTCATCCTGAATGGCTGATGTCCAAGCATTGCATTCGTATCTTAAGTTTATAAGAGTATAAGGTCGATCCTTAGATGGTGACAGATGAATTTTGCTAATCTCTTCCCTATTTTAACCATTGAATATTGATCCGATTGTTCAGAATTTTCTTTTTTTTTCTCACAAAATTTTCTGTTAAGTAATAAAAAATGTTCCACCATCAATAAACATTTGTCCAACTATAAAAACAATGTTTCAAGTACAAATGTAATCTGTTTTGTTTGTTGTGATTAAGAAAAAAAACAAGATTTTGTTTACAAAAAATTGGTTATGTGACACTGAAAAATCACAAATCTAAAGTATACCATAAAATCTTTCAACCTCACTTTAATACCAATGAAAAAGTCTCTATTTAGAAGTGTAACATTATGTACTTTTTCCATCCATCATGTCTTCAACATCATCTTCTTCACCGGTTGCCGCTGAGCTTGCCACCACGCCTCGACAGAGCCGTTCGTCGTCGTCGCACCACCGTAATGTTCACCGGCCACCATGTCAGAGCCCAATATCAGTAGCTCAGCCGAGTCCTGTCTGCCCCCCTAGCGCTGCATAACCCTGCTCAGCCGCGTGCGCCGCAAGGTTAGACTCTTGCAAATAATCAAACATCAATTTTTTTTTAATCTGTCTTTATACATACGATCAACCAAACAAACTATTCTGTATATCGTTAACCTACTTTTAATGAGCATGTCTCACCAGATACAAGTCAGGTACAATTAACCAAACGGACACTTAGTCAACTGTGGCAGTGCATCGCCTTTAGTCAGCCACAAGCTGCGTTGAAGAGCTGAAGCTTCTGTTTTATTAACGAGAATTGCACTTAGATTCCAATTCTATACTGAGATTTACCCAAGATTCGGCTTCATTTGTAGTTGCAAATCTCATTAAAGCCCACATGAACCATGTAGTGGCTGTTCAATCCACCATTCTATTCTTGCCCTCGAACCAGCTCAATGGCCGGTGGCCCCTCGCCGTCGCCAACCGGCAGTAGCCGTTGCCTGTCGGAGCTCCTGGACCATCAGCAGGAGCGGTCTTGCTCGGTCTCTACTTCCTAGAGAAATGCGTACTCAGACTGCTTCTCTGCAACATCATTTGCCGCAAGCCGGCAAGATTACCCCGGCAACGGTTAAGAAAAACAGCTAGAGCCTTGCCTCGTCGTTAGCGAGAAACAAATAAAGCAGAGGAGGTGGAAGAAGGCGAAGAGGATGAATTGGATAAACGGCTAAACCTGACTCCATGTTGAAGCAGCATAGCTCTCTCGAGCATTTTCTGGTGCACGAGCGAGCCCCAGGGGCAACCGCAAGGAGGAAGACCATGAGATGATGGAATGAAGAGAAGATGAATGGAAAATGAAACAGAGTGCTGTATTTCTGAGGATTAATTTGGCACATACCATTACAATTTTGCGAAATTTAAAATATATCATTCGAGTTCATGTGTTATATATTTGCAAGGCCCTCTGTAAGTGACACATCGATGGCGTATTTCAAATTTTGAAAAATTGTAACGGTATGTATCTAAACACAAAATCTTTTGTTGGTATCAAAGTGAAGTTGCAAAATTTTATGATATATTTCTAAATTCGTGATCTTTCAATATCAGCTAACCAATTTCCCCTTTTGTTTACCTAAGAAATAATTGTTCCAACCAACTTTACTGATGTTCCAGCTTCAAAAAAATAGAGTAAAATTCATAATTAGCGGACCTAGCACCTCAACAGAGTGTGCACCAGTGTAGAAATAAGTTAGATCATGGAAAATTTAATCATCAGATAGTACAAATCTTCATTAAAATCCTGTAATCTTAGGGTGTGCCTTGGCACACCCGGATCTCATCTGGATCCACCACTGTTCACAAAACTATAGAAATTATGAAAAAAAAACTATCAAAAAACTATATATTTGAGCTACAATTTTAAAATATTAAATTTTGCTTTGCCTGAAGTCTATTGAGCAATTTAAGACTCATTTCGTGATAGCTTCGACAATTTGACACAGTGGCCCACTGTCATGCACTCATGGTAGTCTTATGTGTCATTTACACAAATGTATCAAATTATCAAAGCCACCACGAAACGAG
Organism: Zoysia matrella; assembly: GCA_001602295.1. Classification (NCBI taxonomy): domain Eukaryota; kingdom Viridiplantae; phylum Streptophyta; class Magnoliopsida; order Poales; family Poaceae; genus Zoysia; species Zoysia matrella. The sequence goes on along the minus strand of BCLG01002509.1, from coordinate 65,809 downwards.
TCTTAAATTGTCGTAAAAATCTCACCTGGAGGCATCCATAGGGCAGACGCCTCCATGACCCCATTAATGCATTATTTAATGCGGGGATTAAAGGATCGACACTGAAAAAGTCATTTCCCAACGAAAATATATGAGTGTAATTAAAGGATATATTGCCAAATTTATTGTTGTATTAGCTACAATTACATCCTCCCTAGTTACAAGTATATGATCAATTCTACTATGCTGGGATATCTATTCACCATCACAATAATAAACACACTCAAACTAGATGTAGAGTTGTTATTCTCAGAAAGGTCTATACCAATCTAATCCCTGTCTCTATTGAGATTGGTTTCTCAATGCTCGTGCTTCCAATCTTACTTACTCTATAAAATATTTGCCAATCCCAATCTCACGAATGAGCGCCAACAAAACAAAGTCAATTTTTTTTATCTAAGTTATAATAAATCTACACATTTTAGAGGTGGATACAACATCGATGTTGCCGAGTAAGAAAACAACAAAGCGGGAGCAACTGCCAATATTTTGCACCAGGTGGTGGGACGGAAAGCTGCAAGGGCTATGTAGGGGAGGTCATTTCTGCCGACTCCATGCATGTATATGATTCATTTTATACGCCCTTATGCGCACAGATGCATTTTCCATTTAAACATGTTACAAAGTTATAGTATATCATTCCCTGAATTCCAAAGATGTTACTATTTGGTCTCTCCTCATTGTCTTTTCCTCCTTATTTTTCTGAATGGAACAGAACGGTCATTTAAACAGTGTCTAAATGCTAGATGGCTGCCCTCGTCTAGACCCAAACATCATCTAGATGAAATTAAATGGCATCTAGATGAAATTAAACACCATTTAAACGCTAGATAGAAGTTGACTGCCTATCTACTATTTACAGTTTAGAAAAACGTTAGTTTTTTTCCTTCCATCTTTAGCTCTGACAAGAACTTTTTTCCTACTATATGTATCGATACTCCCTCTCTTCCAAAATATAAGCATTTTTAGATTTAGTTAAAGTTAAACTTTTATCACTTTGACTATTAAAAATATAATTAATAATATTTTATCATATAAAAGTTTTATTTTTTTATTCATCATGAAATAAGCTTTCATAAAAAGTATATTTTTATATTAGAAATTATATAAATTTTGTAGGTATTATTAGTAAAGTTAAAAAAATTGACTTTTTTCAAACCTAAAAATGCTTACATATTGAAACGGAGGTAGTATATTACAAGGCATGAGCAAAAGATATAATAAATTTATCCGTACTTAGAAAGTTAAGTGGATGTAGTAACCCTAACAACCATGCATGCACCTGAACTGCATTATTCATTAACATTATTACAAAAGGACAAAATGGTGGTGCTTTTTTCTGGCAATGAATACTCAGTGAATAGGAATATGAACAATGATAATATAAAAATCTACTACGTAGTATATGTGTATATATACATACATTCATGAGTATATATTGCATACAGAGGAACATATATATTTCATACTGATCACATTTCATTACCGCTACCCTTCATATATGTTTCCATATTCTTTGGTGGGGATTTACAGAAGCGTCCTTTATTTCTACTAATTACAAGTTTAGCTATACAACTCTTCGCTAAATCCCGCATGCATGCGATATGTTTTGACAATCGACCGAACCACATCCAATAAGCTCCGTTCTCTGCACGCAAGTAAAATAATGTTGCATCATTTACCGAATAATAATAATAATCAAATCCTAGTTGTTGCGGTGTGTGCGTGTGCGTGTGCGTGTGTGTGTGTGTGTGTGTGTGTGTGTGTGTGTGTGTGAGAGAGAGAGAGAGAGAGATGCCTCATTCCCTACGGGGCTCATATTTGGATCACTGCCGTTGCATGCTATGCTACTGTAGATTCCGATAATACGAAATTGAGTCTGGAGATGATCTCATCTGCAGTGATGGTGAAACCCTCCAACACCTGAATTAACCAGCAAAACAATCAGGTCATCCGAAACATTGTAAGATGGACTTGATACATATAGTTAACGGCATCCACGGGCCCTGAGTGGCTTTGGTTTTATCAATAGCACTAATTAATACAAAATTTTAAAAAATAACAGATGCAAGGTTTTCTTTCTCAACAAATGACAAAAGGCAGTTTTTTATATATATGGGCTGATATGAGAATTTTCACCTTCAAAGGAGAAGTGTTGGCAGTGGCATAATTTATCGCTAAGTTTCATTCATACAATGCCTTGGTTTAAGTGTTTATTAAGAGTTAAAGTTGAATTACGCAACATACTCAAGTTGTAAAAAAAAAGACAGAGCTGTTGTATCAACTTAATTTCTTCACTGCTATTAAAACTATAAAGATACTTTTTACTTACCTAAGGGAGCATTAGTCATCATTTAAATAAACCATTTTTTGTCACCGAATTGTAGAAGAAAACGCAACCTAAATATAATGAAATGGGTGTACGTAGGTTATAATATGCTTAATGACAGTATCAGTGATTCATATATGACACATTTCTTTACTTATTAAAAATTTGTAACCATCATTCGTACTTCTTCCGTTCCAAAATATAAGCATTTCTATATTTAATCAAAGTCAACCTTTTATTACTTTGATCATTAATAATTAATAATTAATAATGGTTTATCATATAAAAATTATATTTTTTTGGATTCATTTTCAAATAAGCTTTACAATAATATTTTTATATTAGACATTATATAATTTTCTAGATATTATTAGTAGAAGTTAAAAGAATTTAACTTTAACCAAACCTAAAAATGCTTATATTTTAAAACGGATGTAGTACTAATCTGATGTAATTCCTGCCAAATATTTATTGCACCAAGGATATCATGTTCTTTTACAATGCATCATAATTCTCGAGAATTGTATAATACTCATACAATATGCACTCTCACTATACTTAGGCCCTTTTTATTTAAGCCGGAGCTTTTGAGCTTTTAGAAAAAATGGCTGGTAGCTAGTTGAAAAGCTAGCTGGTGAAATCTAGATGTTGGCTTTAAAAATATACATTTAGCTTTTCTGCACACTAAAAGCTAAAAAAGCAGCCCTCAGTGAGCTTTTCAGCTTTTAATTTATTTCTGCAAAAGCTAGCTTTTCAGCATTTTAAAAGCGAGCTTTTCAGAACCATGTTTGTTTCAGCTTCTCAGTTTTCAGCTTGTCAGCTGGAAAAGCTAGCTAAGAAGCTGAAACAAAGAAGCCATTAGAGTAGTTCTGAGTGGTACCAACCAATTATAACTTGAGGGGTAATAAAAATTGATACGACATTAGTTATAGTTTTGGTGCCACATGACACATTAGTTATAGTTTTTTCCAACCATCTCGACCGTTCATGTTTTAATTTTCTGCCTCCTCCTTTTCTCATGTCGCACTCTCTTCAATATTGGCCATCGTTACATGGCAATCATGAAAGCCCACTAATCCTACATTACTACGGCCAATTAAGGAGTTTTTATGTTAATAGTGCTAATGGCATTCATGAAAACCCACTAATCATATGTAGCTATGACCAATCAAGGTGTTTTACGCTAATGGTGCTATGGCATTAATACTTCTATCACTACTAACAGCGGTGGGGTAAGGATCCATCAAACCAGGTTGCTTTTCTTCCTTCCCGTTTGTTCTGCTATATTTCTACCTATTGGTTGTCAATTTGTTCTTTATTTGCTAGATTTGGTCTCGATTCTTTAATTTGTACCGTTCAAGTGTTCTTTCATTTAATTTTTTAGTGACTAATATACTGGCATTTTGATGAGGACATCAACACCGTTGATACGTCCTCCTCCCCTACACCTACACATGTTTTGGTTACAGGTCCCATAACTCGCGCCCGTGCACATCAACTTAATCATCGTTCGCTCTTAAGCTCCATTTCAACTTCTTTAGACCATGAAAATCCACTTGCTCTTGTGTTGCTTAGGAATAAAGGAGAAAACCAATCAGGAGATGGAGTCGCGCAGGCCTGCATTCAGATCGCAGGACAGCACCAAATTCTAACGCCTATCACGACTTCATATGAGCTCAATTTTGGCGTTCCAGTACTTTCTGGAAAGCTTATCAAATCTACTATCTAACGGATCCAGCCTACCTTCATACGACATCGAAGTCAGTGCCAATCAATATTTTGCTACAGAAGGTGTTGCGTCACCCTAACTTAGAATGTTGGCCCGTGTATCAAGTTGAGCCCATTAGGGGCGCATCCTAACGTTTGAGTATAGATGTTTAACTAGGCCGGGCTGTGCGGGCTAGCACGAAGCAGAGAAAAAAAAGCACGGCCCAAGCCTGACACAGCCTATAGCTAGTCGGGCCCTTGTCAACATGGCTCGAACTGCGTGCCGTGCTTGGGTCGGCGCCTCAACCCACTGGGCAGCATGGCACGGCTTGTCAACGGCATAGCCCGGTGAGCCCGTTGACAGGTCAGCACGACACGGCCTGTTAACGGCCCTATTTGCAGATCCATATAAATACCCTCAACTCACCCCTCTCCCTCAGCTCCCAAGCAGCACGCGCCCCACGCCTCGCGTTGCCGCCCTGCTCGCGTCGCCGGATCTCGCCGCCCGTGTCGCTAGATCTTGTCAGATGGCTCCCGCTCGCCGCTCGCACCATTGGCCTAGCATGGTTAGGCAGTTCCGTGTTGTGCCATGGGCTGGAGCCTGAGCACGTGGGCCGGCACGGCACGGTCCGATTATGAAGTGGGCCGTGTCGGCCCGAAATTAAATGGGTCGGTCCATTTTGTGCTTAGACTAGGCTGTGTCGGTCGACCCGTTTGGACATCTATAGATTTGAGGACGACCCCAGCACCCTCTCGTCGTCCTCCACCCTATTCAAAGGACTCAGCCGCCACCAAGAACACTTAGATTTTGATAGATTGAAGTTTAGCTGTCGCTACTTCGCTTGCAACGCGCATGTCGACTAGATCTCCCGTCTTCTTGCAATCAGAACCCCACCTTTTGTTGTTTCAGATTAAACTCATATTTTTTATCTAGCAATTCAGTGCTTGTTCATCTCGTTCTTACTTGTTCTACGATTGCTTGCAGGACGAGTGCCCTCGTGACAGGTTGATTGCGCTCTACAAGTTCGTGCTCACCCTCTGGAATCGATGTACTGGTCGAAGGCGCAACGTCGTGGACAGTTATAGTCGGGCCTTGAACGTTGTTTCCTTGCACCAATCGTGATTATCATCTCTATCAAAAGATCGAGACCGAACTTTGCATCACATTTGGTCCATATTTTTGATGTTATCCTATAACAGTCAAAATTAAGAGTGAGGCAAGTGGCCCCTAAGAAATTGGCATCTATGTTCAGAGAAGAGTATCTGAAGGGTTGAAAAAAATAGTTGTTTCCTGATCTTCAAGATTCAATAGGGCTTAAGTAAGTAATTATTTTTTTCCCATGCTTCGATTCCGTAGATACGTCTTGATAGTTGATCCTCTTAGTGGCTAGCATTATCACCGCTATTGTCTCTGAAATAGGTAAAGGTAGATGAAATTTTCATTATTAACTATTGGATTGCATTTTTATAATGTTATCTAACCATGTATAAATTCTCGCAGCAACCCACTGGAGAATTATCTAGTTAGTATAGTTTTTGTGCCACTTGACACATAACAAAGACTTACTTTGTAAGAGGTGCCAATTAATGCTACCACCAATTATTATTTTTTAGTTACTGCTAATTAAATAGTATTTCCTTTGTTTCTAAATTGTTGTCACCATTAATTTTATAACATCGTCTTTGATCATTCATTTTATTAAAAAAAAGTATGATAAATATCCAGAATAGGAAAGCTAGCTTGTAGAGACACTTTTGCTATAGGTATTTTTTAATGTGTCTCTATATATGTTGTAGAGGTATATTTTTGTGACACTTTAAAATGTGTCTTGTCTCTTGTATAGAAGTAAATTTGAGAGTTTTTTTTAAATATCTTTATAAATGATAGAGACATCCTTTGAGGCATTCATAGAGTTTCTACATATACTGAACATTGTTCAGAGGCACTCTTTTGCGACAAGTTAAAATGACTGTATCTTGCAGAAACACTACTAGAGAGGCATCTTGCGAGTACTTAGAGGCTTTATTTCACTAATTTGTTGATAAATAATAAGAATAATAATTCAAACCTAAACACATTGCGATGTATGGTTGAGTTGGCTAGCAAGCTTCAATAAGTTATTCTCTATGAGGTCTTCACTTAAAGGATTCACTACCACTAAAAATGCTTCTATTATCTATCTAGAGACAATGTATGAGAAGGCACTGATGAAGCATTTTAAAAAATGATGCTAAGATTGTCTAGACACAATATGTTAACGTCTCTACTATAGAAAAAAAAGTGCTTCTACAAATCAATTATCTTGTAGTGGTCATATTTTATTATAATCTGTTTTATCATTAAAGTTATTTGAAACATCACTTATAATTTTACATATTTAAACTAATTTTAAGGAAAATCCAAAAAAAAAAAGTTAAAAGGAAAAATAGAAGATGAGTAGGACTCACCTTCGCCGTGATGGTTATGATCAGAGTGCAAGCCGAGAACGCCATGAAATTGGCGTCGACGATGCTGAGGTGGGCCTCCTCGACTTCTTTGAGCACCTTCACAATCACCCCCTTGCCATTCTCGCACTGGATCCTCACCATCACGCTCTTCCCAGAGAAATGCGCCTGGACGTCGGGCAGTGGTTTCGTCGGCCCCGCCGGCGTGGCGTGGCGTGGCGTGGGCACTATGTTGTCCATGCTCCCGCTGAGGGCGCTACCGGCCGCCTCCCTGCGCTTGATTCTTTCTTGGAGCTCCTTGACGTAGCTCGTCGCGCGGTAAAGGATCGTCGCATTGTCCATCTGACCACCGAAGTATATATCACCCGCTAAATTGTGTGACCGTTTCAACTTTCAACAGAAGTCCAGGGTGGTTTAGTCAGCTGGCTGACCTTCGTGAGGCTGGGGATGACGGCAGAGAGCTCGACGAAGCGCTGCCTGATCTTCTCCCGCCGCTTCCGCTCCGCCATGATGTGTTCGCGCGCGTACGGCGGCGGCGCAAAGGATGCGGACGACCACGGATTCGTTAAGCAGGCTGTCCTCGTCGGCTGCGACCTGTATGCAAGCTCCGAGAGGACGCGGCCGGTGGCGGAGCCGAAGCTCCAGCTAGCGGACGTGTTGCCACCAACAAGGCTGCTGGTGGGGGCATTCCCGGCCATGTTAGTCGACGGTGCTACCATGGGCGCCGCAGGGACAGCAATATGGCCGACGAGGCTGCCGTCAGTCGTGCCGCCGGGAATCCAGCCGTTCGTTGCAGGGGCTCCCATGATCGACCTCTGCTCCTCCGGGACGCCAAGAAGCACTGAAGGCGAGGCGCAATCAGCAACTGGGGGCGCCGAGTGCTCCTGTTGCAGCGCGTTCGTCGCCCACTGCATGAACTCGGTCATGTCCTCCATGCTGCACTGCAGCGCTTGGGTTAGCTACGTAAGTATAAGCAGTGGAACTGCATCAGATCCTTGGCTATGAATCTTAAACAGCTGCAAATTGGTTTAAGGTATGGTGGCTTGCTGAATATTGGGGGGGGGGAGGTGTGGAGTAAGACGATATTTGCAAGAAACCATATTGATTCAAAAAAAGTCACTTTCGGGGGGGAAAGGCAATGATGTGGCCCATTAATTTATTGCCATCAGCTGGAAAGAATGTTACAGTTACTATCTCCGTACTACTCCTTCCATTTCAAAATACAAGTATTTCTAGATTTATTTAAAGTTAACAATTTATCATTTTAACTATTAATAATATATAATTAATAATATTTTATCACATAAAAATTATATTTTTTAATTCATCATGAAATAAAATTTCATAAAAAATATATTTTTATATTAAAAATTATGTAATTTGCTAGATATTATTAGTAAAACTTAAAAAAGTTTGACCTTATCCAAACCTAAAAATGCTTATATTTTGAAACGGAAGTAGTAAAATATAAGCAATTTTAGTCTAATTCAAAGTCAATCATTCTTAATTTTGACTACTAATTACGTAAAATTTATAAAATTTCAACATATATAAATGATATCAATAGATTCTTTATAAAGCTTACTGTCACAATAGGTGGATTGTCATATTTAAAATAATTTATGTTTATATATATTATTAGTCGAAGTTATAAGAAATTAACTTTGACCAAACATAAAAATGTTTACATATTGGAATGGAAATTGAAACGTGATTGATGTTACAAGCTAGTCGCATCCACTAATTAATTGCCAAATCAATTGGGGACTACTACCCCTACTGTTCTCTCTGTCTCTGTCTCTCTGTCCTCCCACTTCAAGTCCAAAAGCCAACGAAAAGAATAATAATATCTTGGGATCATGCTTATGTGGACAAAATCCTTTGAAAATGATTTTTGCACCACCATGAGAGCGATGAATTAGGTTAATGGCACCAAGTCATGTTTCAGGTGATTGGCCTGATGAAAAGGTAAGATCGATTTGGGTAACTTGGGGCAGTAAATTGACGAATAATACCTATAGTCTTCTGGCTGAGTAGTAGAGATAAACGTACTGGCAAATCCACATTCACAAGCACACAAACAAGCATAGACAGATACTCCTAATATTGAAGATCACAGAAAACAAATACTAATTATAGAAATCATCTGGGAATATTTTAGTCATAATTGCCCACCAAAATTCAAACTTGAGATCTCTAGCATATCAACCAACTCAACACTCATCTAATTATAGTATAACATGAGAGTTTTTTTTTTCTTTTGACCTTTTACCGATACTTGCGTTGCAACCTAAATAAGTTAACCCATATATGATTCTTGAAAAGAATCTTATTACATTAAACGTTGATCCAGTTGTAAAAAATTAAAACATAACACCTTGATAAAATAAGTGCATCTCCCAAATGGAAGGAATGACTGCTAACGCTCATTCATCAACGAGCAACAACAAGGTCCCCCCGTGACGCAGGCAAGGACAAGATAATCTGAACAGATCGTAATATTTCAGTATTTTGCTCGTTTGAGAATTTTTAATCTGTCCAATGAGCTTGGTTCCTCTTCTCAGACGCCCGTGCAATATCTGTGACGTTCAGTGCCGGTTTCAAAACAGACACTGATATCAGTTGTGGAACTCACTTTGTAGCAATAATACACCCTCTATCTCAAATTATAATTTATTATGTACTTCTCTAATTTTCTTAGATTATAAGTCGCTTTTTGATATATTTTTTTCTCTTCTAAATACTTCTCTATCTCTATCTTATCTCTCTCCTTATTTTCATCATATTTCTTTTTTTTTACTCTCCTTAATTCATGTGTATAGAGTCAAAATGAATTATAAATTGAGAAGGGATACGGGTTATCAGAGTACGAGCATCTGATGAGGAACAGTCAACAAAAATTGTTATTTATGGTATCATAATAGCAACAACAGAACTACTCCTTATGGTTTCAGCGTAACAAGGCAGATAAGTAAAGTCAGAGTTGCAGATAATTTTGTGGTTTAATTACAAAAACTGCATGAGATTTTTTTTCATTTCATATGCTCCATTAGTTTATACTTTGTTCTTAAATTGTTGTTGTCATTAACTTTTAACGTCATCCTCAATTATTTGTTTTATTCAAAAATATATGATAATATCATATATTTTATTATATTTTTCTTTATCATTAAAGGTATTGAAACATAACTTATAATTTTACACGTTTAAACTAATTTTTAGAATAAGACAAATAATTATAGACAATGCTAAAAGTCAATAGGAACAACAATTTAAGAGCGGGGTATGTAATAGCTATTCCTATCTTTATAGATTAAAACTCGTCGGTTCTCTTCAAGTATATGCCGCCACATCATCAATAAATTCTAGACCGTCAGATCAATCCTTTGATGCACAAAGAGCGTTGGGTCTACATATGTAGCTCTTGCTTCTAGATTCTTCATAAAACTAGAAATAAAGTACAACCCCGTGCTTCCACCAGCCCTCGATAGTTTTGCATTTAGGTCTAGAAATAAAGTAAAACTCCGTGCTTCCACGAGCCCTTCATAGTTTTGCATTTAGGTCCTTAATGAAACATAAAGGTGACGTTTGGAATTAGGGAAAAGAGGTTTGGGATAGGGATAAGAAAAAGAATAGAAAGATATGGACCCTCCATTCATCCATTCTATTACATCCTAACTTTTCATTTAGTTTCCAATCCTAAATCCAATACTTATTTCCAGAAATCCAAATGCCCAAAATGTTTGCCCAGTCCTTCCACCATCCAAATCTACATCTATAGCTCTTGCTTCTAGACCCTTCATAAAACCAAAAATAAAGTACAACTCCATCCTTCCACTAGCCCTTGAAAGTTTTGCATTTAAGTCCTTAAACAAACATAAAATGTTTGTCGGGTCCTTCCATGTGATGACCAAAAATTTGACCTTAATTTAAAAATGCGAAATTCAAATTTTTCTAACAAACACCCTAACATTTTTTTTTCTCTCTCTCTTCTGCCTCCTAAAAATACAAAGTCGCATTTAATTAAACTAGCTAAATTGAAATTTTCATAAATATTAAAACTTGAAAGTGTGACAAGTGCTTGACTTCTTGTCCTTTTCTCTCCGGCAGTTTCCTTGTGCATGGTTTTAAATCAATTTAATTCTTGAGCTCAATTCAAATCTTTTGAATTCAAATAAAAATTCTGAAAAATTCCCAAATCCCGTTGGTGGGCCGACCTTTCTCTCTTTTCCTATCCCGGCCCAGCCTGCTTATTCTTTTCTCCGGAGCAGGTCCTCTTCTCCTCCCTGCGGCCCAGCACTGGCCCAGCCTGGCTAGCCTGCTTCTTCTTCCTCCCCAATCCTCTTCCACCTCGCATCTTCCCCTCCCTGGCGGGCTGCCTCGGCAACTGGCGTGCGTGCCGTCTGCCGCCGCGGACGCCATCATTGCTCGCCGCGTCTTTGTTGCCACCGGACACCATCATTGACCGCCGCCATCTTCTTCCTTGGCTTCTTCCTCACGTCGTCTTCCTCTTGATGCGCCGCGCCGTCCCGCCAATGGCTCCGCTCGCCTCTGTCTCCTCTCTCGCCTTCACTCCTCTTCCTCGCATTGGTTCACGGGCCGTCCCCGCTGCCACCCGTGTTTCCCGCGTCTCCATGAATGCGGTTTTGTTCGAAGCCTCGCCGTTCTTATCCTCCTCTCTGCCCAGCCCGCTCCTCCTTCAGTTATTTTTTTTAGATAATGGAAAGAACATTCCAGCTTTGGCCTCATGAGAGGTTACAACCAATTACACAAAGTCCACACGCATCAACATCTACTAACACTAGCTAGTAGACAAAGAACAGAAAATAAATTAAGTTCCACTAAGCAATTTAATCAGAAATTCTAAGTCGAGAACTCCATCCATGGTTGATGAAGAGCTGCATAATTAGCGTCTCTAACTTGCAGCAAGCGCCTTGAATCATCTCCTTATCGACCTCACTCGTTTGTAAGTGTGCCCAGGATCGTAGCCAATGTGTGCCCCTGTATAAAACCTGCATGTAAGTTTTTATTGGAACTTTGTCAAAAACCATATCGTTCGTACTTAGCCAAATAGCCCAACACAAAGCAGATGCTCCAGCCAATAGAATTTCCTTTGTTTTAGAATCACCAAACATATGAGTAAAGTTTCTAGGTGGACTTAAATTGAAAGTAAGAAAAACTATTGTCCATAGGAATTTGGCAAGATAACAATAAAAAAAAAGATGCTTTATAGTTTCATTTTTGGAGCAAAAGCAACATTGTTTGTTACCTTGCCAATTCCGCTTGGCTAAGTTATCTTTTGTTAAAACTATTCCTTTATGTAAGTACCACATAAATATCTTAATTTTTAAGGGGATTTTCGATTCCAAATAACCTTGTTGTTCACTGTTACTCCATCATTAATTAGATGGCTATACATTGATTGGACTGAAAAGATTCCTGAGGCCTGTAGATCCCATCTAAATTGGTCTCTCTGATCATTAATTGTGACCAAAGCAATACTTGAGACTAAGTTATGCCATTGGTGCAAATTATGATCCACTAAAGCTCTTCGGAAAGAAATGTTAAGTGGTATAGTACCAAAAACATTGGCTATTGTGATATTTTTCTTCCTTGCTATATGATACAGAGAAGGAAATTTTTCCTTGAGAGTATGTTTTCCTGCCCACTTATCTTCTCAAAACCGTATTTGACTCCCATCAACGACAATGAAAGAGCCTAAAGTTTAAGAATTTTTCTTTCACTTTCATTACTCCAGTCCAAAAATGTGAGTCACCAGGTTTGTGGTGTACCTGTCCAAGGGGTTTATCCTTTAAATATTTATTCTTAATTAGTTGTTGCCACATGCCATCCTCATTTATTAGCTTGAACAACCATTTGCTTAGAAGACATTGATTCTGAATCTCAATATTTTTAATCCCCAAGCCACCCAATCTCAATATTTTTAATCCCCAAGCCACCCTGTTCTTTAGGTTGACAAAGGATACTCCATTTGGTTAATCTATATTTCTTTTTATGGTTCTCACCTTGCCAATAGAAGCGTGATCTGTAGTAATCTAATTTTTGTACGATTCCTATAGGAACCTCAAAAAAAGATAACATATACATGACAAGACTTGTGAGAACTGAATTTATGAGGACCAATCTTCCCCTTACAGACATATGTTTGCCCTTCCAGCTGCTTAATTTTTTCTCAAATTTTTCTTCAACTACTTTCCAATCGCAATTATTTAGTTTTCTAAAATGCATTGGAATGCCTAGGTACCTAAAAGGGTATGAACCTGATTGGCAACCAAATAAAGATGCATAATTTTTCTCAAATTCTTTTGCTTGACCAAAACAGAAGATCTCACTTTTATGAAAATTGATTTTAAGTCCGGATATTTGTTCAAACACACAAAGTAAGAGTTTCATATTTGTGGCTTTAACAAGATCATGATCCATGAACAGAATAGTATCATCCGCATATTGTAAGATGGATAATCATCCATCTACTAAATGAGGTATGACACCTTTAATTTGGCCCTCCTCTCTAGCTCTATTGATTAAGATCGTGAGCATATCAGCCACTATATTAAAAAGAAGAGGTGAGAGAGGATCTCCTTGTCTTAGTCCTTTTCTTGTTAAAAATTTTGGGCCTATATCGTCATTAATTTTGATTCCCACATGTCCTCCTTTGAGTGAATGCTTTAATCCATTGACACCATTGTTATGAAAAGCCCTTCATTCTTAGTGTAACGATCGGGTTTTCTCACCTTTCGATGAGACTCGATCTTACGTGCTTGTGCCAATCCCAAGAGTTTGGCAAGCATGTTTATCATAAGTGAACAATCAAGAAACCATAGCAGAATGAGTAAACAAAGATAAGATAAATTAATTCAACGAGATCATCCATAAAACTTAATGAACATGTCAAGACGGAATGAGGCTATCAAATTCCAGGAACTGAAACAGCAACGGGAACAACAAGCAAAGCAAGCACCAAGACGAACCTCTTCCTCCACAGGAAACTCGAGTGCAGGAGCGAACCTCAAACCACAGCCGGAAGGCAGACGAGAACAAACTTCTAGCTGGCCTCTGAAAAAGAACGCGTGAAAAGCCGTGAGTACGTGAATACTCAACAAACCGCGCACTACCTATCAAAAATGTATGTATGTAAGGGTAGTTTCAAAGATGAAAGCCGGCTCAAGTGCTAAATGCAAGTTTAAAATATTTTACTTTAAGATGCAAAAATTTTTATTTTCAAACAGTCTAATTTTATTATCTTGCTCCGCAGGGATCTCCGTTATCTTGAACGAGGGTTTATTTTAAATGCCGGTGTAATCTTCACACCCAGTCACAGCTCAAAGGATAGAGTCCAAAACATTTGAAAACAGAAGGTAGGGGGAAGAAAACAACACTAAACATCGTGGAAGCTCTCAAGCAGTGTCCCTACACGAGACGTGGCAATGCGCATTGACTTTAACTCTGCAGAGTATATGCACTTAGACCCACGAGAAGTGGCACCATAGCAAGGACCGCGGCCGCAGCCCCTAATATAGTGACCACACAAGACCCATCCACAAGCTTTAACCGGCGTTACCCGTCCTCCAGGATAAAGATCCCAGTCGCCTACGTTGCCAGGTCTTGGAGCTGTGAGGAGCCTACCACTGATCAGGTGGGGTATCTCGATCTCATACGGAAAGTCATAGCTCTACACCACACTAACACATCACTGCCAACCCACGGGTAAACTATCAGTCTCAGCAAGCTTCAAGATCAAGCCTCTGCCCATACAGGATAACGTAGTGTGCATGGTAAAGCACTAGAGACATGTGACACGACGACCCGGTCCTCATATGCCGGGGTAGGCACTCTCCATCCTCTACACCAACAACCAACAAACCTCTCAAAAGATCCAAGCTCGAAACCTCTTATATACCCGCAACAGGTACGCTCACAGAGACTTCCTAAGAGGCCCCCAGCATCTCATACTCCTGCCTGCCCCAACTAAAATAGTTTGTATAGAGTTATTTGTAAAACACACATATTTGAAGCATAGTTCATAAACATTTTACACAAATTCATTTTATGGTGAGATAAGTGTGACAAGGATAAAATAAGAATGCAATTAAGCATAAATAAGCATAAAAGTAAAACGATAGTACTAAAGCAGTCCTAGGGCTCATAATATGTGAAATGATAAATAGGCACGACTTGAGAATGTTGCTAGCATATTTTAAAACAGTTGGCATGCAAATTATGGTTTCAAACAAAATATGCAGTTTAAAAACTAGGATCAAAATTGGTCAAGGAGCGCGGCTTGACTTATGAGTTGAGATCTCATCTGAGATCTAGGTCCTCATGCAAAACGGTCTTCAAAAACTCAGCAACAGCACCAGCTGGACAAACGGCATGACAAATGGGTGAGGAACTAAAAAGGACGACAAAGCAACTAGAACGGACCTACGAACAGACACACAAAACAGACAAGAACTGGCTCTAAGACACGGTCTCACGATCGTGTCCAAGAGGAAGAGACACGGACTGGGCCGAACGCGTGAGATTCGGGGTTCGAACACGGTAAACGGCACATGCCCAGGGCTCCGGTCACATGTTGGCCCGAACAAGAAAGAACTGAGGCACGGTCACAGTCACAATCATGTGACCACAAGCTGGGTCACAGTCGAACCGTGGACGCGTGTCCAAGGGCTTGGACACGGTGCCTGCCGCGTGACCCACGGGATGGTCATCGGCTACATGACTAGAGAACGAACTAAGGTGACACGATCACGGCCACGTGACCCAGAGCTGGGTCACAACCGGACCTCACGCGTATGTCTAAAGGCTTGGACACGGCGCTGGTTGCGTGACCCGCAGCACGGTCACAGCCCGCTCGACATCCCACGAAACCGAGCTCAGACATGGACGAAGCTGTGTGACCACGACCTAAAAACTAGGCCGATTGCTATGGCACCAACCGAATACCCACAGATCACTCGACACAACAGAACTGTGGTCGGGACACAACCAAACCCAGGTGTCCCAGACCAAAAAATAGCCCAATCACGGCAGGACACAGATCGGCTGGCATAACATGGTTTGGGGCCTGGACACAGCCTAACTGGCGTGTCCCTGCCCCAAAACTGAATCGGATTCCACAGCTCAACAGATCGGTTCACAAGAGACGATCTGGAGCTTGGACACACTGATTCAGCGTGTCTTTGCCCTCAAACCGAACTGGACACTGCACGAGCGACGGATCGGCCTAACCAACAAAAAAGGAAACCAAGCAACAGAGATGCTCACCAAAACTTGAGCTAAGGTTGATGCATAGCTGCAGAGATGAAGACAGAAGGTGAAGACGGCACTAGAACTCGGGATGGTTGGGTTCGGTCACAACCAACTCCGCTTGACCTTGGCCTAGAGTTGGAACGAGCCCTGCACATAACGGAAAACTTAGACTTCAGTACCAACTCGTAGCCACAAGTTGCGAACTTAGCTAAGCGACTGAAAAAGTGCAGAGACAAGAGAACTAAGCTCACCACGGCTTGGTTCAACGAAGAGCCGACAACGTCGAGGGCATGGGAAACTCTCCGACGAAACGATCGATGAGTTGATCCCAGGAACGACAGCGCAACCGGTTGAACCTACGCTTGAAGTGGTGGCTCAAAGCGAAACCGACCAATGAAGAAGACAGAGAAGTCAGCACTCACAGGTTGAAATGAAACGAGAAACTGAATAGAGAAACAGAGACGCTCACCGAGACTTGAGCAAGGCCAAAGAGAAGCTGCTGAAACACAAGCCGAGGTGAAGATGGTGTTATTCATATCCTGGGCACCGGACACGAAGATCGCCGATGATCCACTGATCTGAGAACAAACACCAACCTGACTTTATTCCCAACACAGCGGCCAACAGGACACGAAAAATGAAGACGAAACACGGTCTCACCAAGGAAACGGCAGTGATGTGACAACGACAACGATGGCAGCTCCACCTCGACGATTTCACCACCTGCCTCCGACGACATCCTTCGGCTCTGCGGCAGCTTGGCAACCAAGATGTGTTCACGCTCTGACGATTTGGTCCTCCTGGCACAGATAGAGTTAAAAGCCTAACCAATGGAAACGGTAAACAAGAAAATGACAAGAACAAAGGATGCTCACCGGAAACGGCAAGGCAACTAGGGAAGACCAGCTTTGAGGTGGGCACCAACATCCCGCAAGGTGTTTTAGCCACAACCTAAGTGCTTGCCCTCTATTGCTCCAAAGCACCGACATCACTAAAATGATCACCAACTGTCCCAACAAACACGGCAACAAGGAGCAGTCAACACACAACGGAACAACAGCAAACCTGAGAATGAGCATACAAGGGGTAAACAGGTTCTCACTGAGAAACGGAGTCGACGCAGATCAAACGAGAATGACAATGACGCAACAAGTCGTGGAATGGAGCAGGGTCGACGTGGAGGCCGACAACACACAGACAGGGCGACTGTTGGTTTGACTAACTGGAAGGCTCCCCTCCACGACGTCTTCACCCTGCACAGATGCGACAGTCAAGGCATCGATGCTCAGCACAGAAAAGCAGCCACAAGAACAAGGATTCTCACCAAACGATCAACGAGGACGGGCGATCCGAGATGAGGATGAGCTGGCTCGGACAGGGACGATGACGAGGTAGCAGCACGGCGAGGAAACCGGGCGGCGCCAAAGTGGCCCAAAGCGAAGATGAACGGCACGACGAGAACGGCACACAAGGTCAACGAGCAGGACGAGGTTGGACGACTCGAAGGCGAGGACGGCAAGGTCGGCGACGAGGACTAGGGCGAGGTCAACAACGGGGCAGCGCAGCTCTTGCGAGATGGGGACCGACGACGCGAAGGGACGCCGCGCGCGGCGCGCCTCCGCGAGAGGGCGACGAGGCGCGGCCAGAGACGAGCGGTGCAGAGAACGACGACTGGGGCTCGATGAGGGTCGAAGACGGACCGAGGACGAAGCCGAGAGGAGGTCGCCGCTGCGAGCACAAAAGAGGGTGGCACGACGACGAGGCAGGGCGCGTCAGGGCGGCTCGAGATCGACGACGACGCCACACGGAGCTACACAGGAGGCCCGGCGCAGGACCACGCGACGAGAACGGACGGACCAGGCCTTGCGGGGACGAGAACGGAGACGCACGTCAAGGACGACGTGGCTCCTAGCGACGAGGAAGATGAGCTCCCGCGCGGGCTCGACGGAGCGCAGACACGAGACGGTGCGGACGGGCGAGGTAGCCCAGACAATGAAGGCCGAGACGGAGCA
>BCLG01002509.1:0-47999 GCA_001602295.1 Zoysia matrella | reverse complement strand
GAGGAGGCGCGGTGCTGCGGAGAGCAGGCCGGGCGCGCATGCAGGCAAAGGGCACGCACGGCGGCTAGACAGGGGCGGCGCTGGAGCTCCCTGGTCAAAGGCGCGCTGCAAAGCAGAGGTGGCGGGGCGTGCTTGGGGAGGCCAGGGCGCCACTAGTGGTGGGGTGGCAGCTAGCTGGTGCTAGCTGGCAGCTAGCTGGAGCCAGGGGCGCTCGGCCTGGGGAGCACGTCTACGGCGGCTAGGGTTCCAAGGGGCTGGCAGGGTAAGTGGGAGAGAAGCAAAGCCGTTGGATCGGAGGGGAAACGATGGACAGGATTGACCGGAGAAAAACAGGCCGGTTGGGCCACGAGAAAGAAACAAAACCGGCCCAACATGGACTAGCGGGCTGTTACACTTAGTGTTTATTGAATGAAATCCCATTTGACTTTATCATACGCTTTTTCAAAATCTATCGTGAAAATGACTATTTAATTTTTTCCTCTGTGGCTCATGCATAGTTTCATGTAGCATTAGCACACCTTTCATAATATTCCTCCTTCGGCTATAAAAGGCTCCATGCGCCTCTCCTAAACCTCGACCTCGCCGTGCCCTGCTCTCACCTCCACTGCCCCTCCCAGAGCTGCCCCAGCTCAGAGGAATTTTGCTATTTTCCAAAAATTCCCCAAAAGCCCCGCTGACTGTCGCCGTCAATTCGCCGCCATGGAAGCCCTTTTCCAGCCAGTTTCTGCACCATAAGCTTTGCATCAAGTCACTCTCTCAGTCCCCCATCTCCCTGAACCTTCCTTGGTCGCGTGTGTGAACAGTCTCCAGTGTGCGGCGCCCATGGCGCCGCCGGCTGTCTGTTCCGGCCGCCGCTCAGGCCGCCGCGCGGGCCACCAGCGCGCGCCCCTGCCCTCCATCTGAAATCGGACGGCCAGGATTAAAACCCAGCGTGCCTCTTTGGCCTTTTAAATCTCGGCCGCGCCCTCTTGATCCAACGGTCCGGATCTGATTAGGCTACCGGCCCCGCAGGCCAGTGAGACGTGCCCCCATGGCCCGCCTGTCAGCCAACCAAGTTGAAACGCTAAGGCCACTCAGCTCAGTGCACACCGCCCACCTTCCTTCCTTCTTTTCTATACAAAAATAATTCCTCTAAATCCCAGAAATTTACCTCTTTGCGTCGAAGCCCCTGTTAGCCTTTGCAGATTTTCTGTAAACCCCCGGATTTTTCTACTAAATCCAAGCCCTTATACACCAACCCTTGTTTATTTACAGAGACCCCTGCAGCTTCCTGTTTACATAAAAATCTATCCCTGCAGCTTTCTGCCCATTTACAGATTGGTCCCTATGACCATTCTGTTAATTACAATGAGGTCTCTAAAGTTTCCGTACACATTCAAGTAGCCATATCTTTGCAATACTAAATTCATTTTCAACGATTTTTGTACCGTTGGAATCGTTATCTCAAGCCCCAACTCATCAAATCATTCAAACTTCAGTTAATCTCTGAACATGCTGGTTTTTCTTAATGGTAAGTTTTATCAGATCTTTAATTCGTTTTCATTTATTAGTTTTATCGGTTTTTATTCAAGTATTTGATTGTGACTTAATGCAAGCATAGTTTCATATTACTTATAGCATGCACCTCACCCCATTGCATGAATTATTGTAGCATTATTAAACCACATTAGTACATATCTCCATACTAGCCCTAGGTAATTTAGTTTAATACTTGAATTATATTTAATTTAGCTAAAATACTAGATTAGCTGCTTAGTTTATTTTAGAAAGTAAGTAGATAGTAAATAGTGTGCATATGTATTCTGCCATGCATTCACATGCATTAGTATAGGTAGCATACTTGAGATCTAGTTGTTTAATTACAAATATACAAAACAAGTAATTAATTACAAATTACTAATAATTATATGCACTTAGAAATTAAATAGTTAATAGCACACTTATGCATCTTACCTTACGATCACATATAATAGTACCTATGCCACATATTAGCTTTGGTAGTTTATTTGCAAAGATAGAATTTAGTAAGTAATTGTTAATTGCTAGTAATCACCGTAGCACAACCATGTATAGTGGGAAGTTAAATAATTAAATCGCTAATTACTAGTAATATCATGCATGTAGATTATTAAATAAATAAAAGATGGCACACCATACACCTACCAGAAATTTGTGCCATTTTAGGACACACCTCACGTGCACCCGTGCTTAGTGTACGGTAGTTATAAATGCATATAAAGAATTAAGTAATTAATTAATAAGCACCATGCATCTCGCCTTTGTGCAAGAAACTAGATCATGCAATAGGCACACTATGCGACCCACTTATCGGCAACCAGCCGTGTGCAAATGCCACACATGCATATGTACTAGTGTTGCCGAAGGCCATACACTAATACATTTAGACACTGCTACCCATAACTTGCATATGCATGCAATAATAAACTATTCACTTGTTAGCTTTAATAGCTTAAAAGATATAAAGTCAAATACTAGATCTAATTATTAGGAAAAGCTTGCATATTAGAAGATAAGTAATTAATTGATAATACACCATACCGATACCCATCAGCTCACTGCGCACGCATGCACAATTAGAGGGCATGGTTATGCTCTGTTTACCATGCAACCACATAGATGCACCTACACGTGCCTGTCATGAGATACACCCAAGCCAACTACATCACATCAAATACTAATATTTCAGCACACACACAAACCACTAGGAAGTGTGAGTGCCCGACGTATACGGACACTCGTTTACGAGTCCGTAATATGGGAACACGCACTACACACCCACTTGAATCCTCAAGCACTAAATATAATTAGCTTAAATAAATCTAAACTGCGAACCATAGTGAATGGTTATACGGTATTACACATAAATAAATCTAAACTGCGAACCATAGCTTACCCATGTAAATGCTTAAGCACTAACTAAAATGAGCCTAGAATATGTGCAATCACCAAAAATTAGTAAATAACATTAAAATAGGATTCACTTGAAATGATGCGCTTGCACTAGCATTATAAGCCATTATCAGGTTACACACCTCTATAAATGTCCTAATGCTACCTAAACACTGCATCATGCGCGTGCACCGCATCACGACGCCCACTACAGTCATGCATGTCCGTCACAATAGACTAACTCTCGCATTATCTAGTAAAAGCCCTACGTAAAATAAGGCAGTAATTTGATAAACCACCATATCAAGCATGCACCCTCATCGTCGGTTATCCCTTCGAGTTCAATTGATTCTCCTCCGAAGTTTATTTGATCTTATTTGGTTCTTCTCGAAAACACTGCATCTTATTAGACGTGCTTTACCGCATAGATGACACTGAGTGCCAGAAGCTGAAGAGGAGCTAGAAGGATTGATCGTGAGGAAAACTGAGGACCCCCAACATCAAGCTGGGAATTCGAGACTCAGACCTTGAAGATTAAGCTATAAGAGTTTGTAGGCAAGCTCTAACACTATTTGATTATGTTTATCCTATATTTTTGCAATGCACCTATTAGAACCTAGATATTGATTGCTTGCTTGATATATTACTTATGTTTAAAACCATTGCTTAGTTATATGACCTACGTTGCTAGTATCTTAATATTAATGTCAGTTACTTGTCATTAATACTATTATATGCCTTGATTACCCATTGTCGACGCCTCTTTGTTAAACATAGAAATTTTGTCATTAATTATTTTAATGACCAAAAAGTTACCTTGATTACTAGTATGCTTAGGACCCCTCATGATGCTTTGACATCACCACACCTTACAATATTACTTTACGAAATACGTAAAATAGAGTTTGGTGGTGTGAGTACAAATAAAGTGAGACGGGTGATAGTGCAACTTGTGATTAGGTGAAGAAGAGTGGTTTCGGCTGTGGGGCGGGGCTCATGAAAGGTGTTGGTGCTGGTGTATCTGTGTGATAAGTGTTGCTCTTCGGTGTGCTCCATCTGCCGTGGATGAGCGCATCGCCCCTGCTATATAAGGACCAGTTCGTTAAAACTCGACTTAGCGTCTTAGTGTAACCACATAACCTCTCATGGGTAGGACTCGATTTATCACCTGAGGTTATCATATCGAGCCGCCAGGAGGTCAGTAGGACACAAGACTACCAGAAAGTGGACGCGAGTTTCTCGTAATCTGGCCCTCGATAGAAGTGATCGCCCGCGTTGTGGTGCCGTATTTTTCCATGAATAAAGCCCTTGGCTTACGTGATCACCTAGTGACAAGGGGACCAGGAGAAGACGTGGATGCAGTTCCGACGATCTGGCTCTAAGAAAGCACTAATCACGTCATCAGGGCCTGTAAAACTCTGAGGGATGGCCCCTAGACTCTTGGGCAGAATCTAAGAGAAACTTAGGTTTGATGGGCCGAACGTTATGCTACCCTTGCTCGCGAAAGAGTGCATAGCCTGTGAAAAAAGTGTACAACCTCTGCAGAGTGTATAAACCCTTTCGAAATGACCGTTGTCACAGTATTGGCACGCTAATGATTGGGATTATAATGATTAGTTTTCATGATCATCCTTGATTGATGTGAGTGGGTGTAGTTGCTCGTATTTTGGAAAGTGAAGGCGGTGTGCCTGGGCAGTTATGGCTGTGTGCCGGAAGGCCCGACTAAAATTTGGATACTGATGGGATTGACGAATATCTCCCCAGGACCAACGTACTAAAATATGGACAATAAAGGCTTGACTTTCTTTTTAAAAGCTTCTGTAGTGAACACTGCATAAAACTGGCTTTCGCAAAAGTAAACCATTTAGCCTCATCTTTGCTACAACCAAATATGCATCTATATACCTTTGCCTAGTGTTAGAGCTTATTCAGTACCTTATGTACTCACTCGTTTGCAATTTTGGTTTTAGTCAGAGAAGACTACGTAGAAGATGACATCGTGCTAGTTTTCGTTCTGCTTCCGGAGTTGCTTGTGGCTTTGAGCCAAGGTTTCCGCTGTTTGCTTCGCCTTTAGCGAGCTAGCCGGTCTTGGATGGTAGCAATCCTTGATGTGTTACCGCTAAGGGTCCCCTCTCAGGTATGCTATCCTAATTTGAAGTATGCTTTTGATTTACATTCTGTTATGTTTGATCGTATCAGCTACTGATCTAGAGATTGATACGTGATTAACAAAGTATCCCAGAAATGGGGTACGACAGGGTAGTATCAGAGTAATACTTAGCCGTAGGACGAAACCCCTAGGACTCTTCCCATTGAAATCGACTATTTTGATAAAAACTATTTTCTAAAATGCTTCCCTGACCCACCTCTATTTTAAACATCATTAAACTTCCGCCAGACATCTACAGTGTCACAAGGCAAGAGAAGCCCTTTAAACTGAGTGGATGACCGTGCCGACTTACCCGAGGAATCAAACATCATTAGACTCAAAACTTGAAAAGAAGAAAAGAAGTCCAGATGGAAAATTTTGGGTGACATATGCCACAAGATGGAACCTCTGTTCCATGCCATTTAGTGGGATGTAAGGACGTCAATAACCTCAAAGCTATTACTGCCTTGCGGTAAGCATTAGCTCGAGGGAAATTGCCACTCAGACTTTTGAATCCACAATGGTTTATCAGGAATAATCGTGGTGACCCGGAATAATTGTTATACCTGATGATTAATATTGCCCGCTTGAAGCAAAGGTAGGGCCTAAAATTTTAGTTTGGCCCTCTTAATTTTAAATGGGGTAGGGTTATCCTAAAAGCAATAAGACTATTGGAGTATTGGCAAATAAAAAGGATCATCAACGGGCATGAGGAAATAAGAAAGTTTGCTATGACCGGAAGTAAAGACAAGTAACAGATGTTCACAGTACAAGAATTTATCAACCTTGCACTCATCGAAGCCCTGCATATGTGCAAGAAATGATGGAATCAGTCAAACGCTAGATAATCTAAACCAAATCGATAGTTCATACTACCCAAAACCTTGACCCTCGCTTGTAGTACGCCTGCACATAAAATAATCACAACTAATAATATGTGTTGTTTGTGTGAATTTGAGAGTTTCTTGTTCTTGGTTTCTATTGTTTGTGTGCTTGTATGCTTTAAGCAATTGAAACATCAGTATAATTGCAACAATTAAAATTATTGCCAAAGACCAAACCTCCTCCCAACGCCGCCTTAATTACCATCACCGAGTACCAAGCCCCACAAGGAGATCCATCCCCATACAGCCCACATATAAGTCCCCAAGCCCATGAAAAGCAATACCTGATACAAAACCGAGCAATGCCCTGAATTAATAAAGTTCACAATGAAGTCAGATCAGCAGCACACCATCACCACTGTTAAATTGCTCAGTTGCGAGTTAAGTGCCCGTCAAGCTCAACCTCTATAAGGATATCACATATTCGTGTCCAAAGGTCGCCATTGTCTAGGATGACAAAAAAAACTGAAGTGAATCGAAGAAATACTAGCACTAAAGATGACAGTAAACTGCCATGGAATGGCTTGGAATCTCACAATGAGATCTGTCCACTAAGTGCTAACAGTTGAAAGCAAGAGCCCCTAGAAGCCGTAAGAAGTGATAAAGTACAATAAAACACACACACACACACAAGGAGAAGAGAGAATATTAAAGAGCTAATTAGTGGCAATAAAGGATCAAATCCCAGATTTATACCGTAATATATGATCTTAAGATATTATGGGTCCAGTTAAGCAATACCACGTAGTACCAATCAGCACAGTTGTTGTCATGCAAATGACACGATGGAGACAACAAGATGCCCTGATAATGAAAAAAAATTCCACAAAAAAAGAAGAAGAAAACTTGCTCCTTTGAGAAAGTTGCCGAGTACGCAACACACATGTATGTGCTTCATGGATAAAACATAGAAATGCTTGCACTTATTTTGGTAAGAGACAAAATGCAAGCCACGCCCCTGGATACATGGATCAAAAAGGAATTAGAACCCAAGCACAGAAAAAAAAAAAGAGAGGGTGATAGTGGCCGGACACCAACAGAATAAACTCGAGAGCGATATAGTTACGTCACTACCTCGTGACCGAGGGGACAACATCAACACCATTCAGGTCCCTAAGAGTATAATGGCATTTTACGGTCACAAGGGCATGGACATCCTAGAGTAAGCAGCCATATAAACAACAAACAGTCTGTGGTGTCGTATTCAGGGATCAAGAATGACAGCATTAATATTTGGAAGCTAAGTACCTGGAGCTATTGGACACCACCGAGAATAATATGATTATTGCTTAGTACTTGGACTGTACAGCAGCAACAACAAACAAATACACTCGACAGAGCACCACATCAAAAAAAAAATCACAAGAAACCGCACTCAGAGGCAACTAACAAGTTGGATACTTGATAAAATTGTTGGAACCCTTCTTATCTGATCATTAGTAAAAGCCAGTGGAACATACATTACTTGATAACCCCAGGTTAAAATCCTTTAAGTGGGGTAGCATTGCTTCGTTGGTTGTTTTGGTAAGGTCATATACAAGGATAACCAGACAGCCACCCAAGGTCGAGATCAACATGAACTTAAGTAATAATGTCAGTCAGCGACAAAAAAAAATGAAAAATGATAGTACAAGTTTGGAGAACACAAGCTGAAAAAAAAAGAGGAAGAATATATCACGAGCCATGACAGATAAAGGGAAAACAAGAGCACACATCCAGGAGAGGTATTAACCTATAAAAGGGATGAGATAAATAAGGAATGCAATATATTTGGATTTTATGGAAAATCTCTGATAAACCCACCTTTGAGGATAATTTCGAAGACCATACTATTCAAAAAATAGTATATAAAAAATCCATATAATTAATTTAGAAAATAGTACACAAATACACATGAAACAACAAGACCACCAAAACAGATGTCACCATGAAGCTCAAGTCAAGAAAATTAAGAGAACACCAACAGAAGTCCTTCCACCAGTTCGGCAGCTCGTGCAAATCTCGAGGACGAGATCCAGTTTAAGTGGGGTAGATCTGTGACAATTCAAAATTTGACCTTAATTTAAAAATGCGAAATTCAAATTTTTCTAACAAACACCCTAACATTTTTTTCCTCTCTCTTCTGTCTCCTCAAAATACAGTCACATTTAATTAAACAGACTAAATTGAAATTTTCATAAATATTAAAATTTGAAAGTGTGACAAGTGCTTGACTTCTTGTCCTTTTCTTTCCAGCAGTTTCCTTGTGCTTGGTTTTAAATCAATTTAATTCTTGAGCTCAGTTCAAATCCTTTGAACTCTATCAAAATTCCGAAAAATTCCCAAATCCCGTCGGTGGGCCGACCTTCCTCTCATTCCCTATCCCGGCCGAGCCTGCTTCTTTTCTCCCGAGCAAGCCCTCTTCTCCTCCTTGCGGCCCAGCACTGGCCCAGCCCGGCTAGCCTGCTTCTTCCTCCCCAATCCTCTTCCACCTCGCATCATCCCCTCCCAGGCGCGCTGCCCCGCCAACTGACGTGCGCGCCATCTGCCGCAGCGGACGCCATCATTGCTCGCCTCGTCTTGTTGCCGCCGGACACCATCATTGCCCGCTGCCATCTTTTTCCTAGGCTTCTTCCTCGCGTCGTCTTCCTCTTGGCGCGCCGCACCGTCCCGCCAATGGCTGCGCTCGCCTCTATCTCCCATCTCGCCTTCACTCCTCTGCCTCATGTTGGTTCGCGCGCCGTCCCCGCTGTCACCCTTGTTTCCCGCGTCGCCGTGAATAAGGTTTTGTCAGAAGCCTCGACGTTCTTATCCTCCTCTCTGTCCAGCCCGCTCCTCCTTCGGCTATAAAAGGCTCCATGCGCCTCTCCTCAACCGCGACCTCGCCGTGCCCTCATCTCACCTCCACTGCGCCTCCAGAGCTGCCCCAGCTCCGACGAATTTTGCTATTTTCCGAAAATTCCCCATAATCCCTGCCGACTGTCGCCGCTGTCAATTCACTGCCATGGAAGCCCTTTCCCAGCCAGTTTATGCACCACAAGCTTCGCAGCAAGTCACTCTCTCAGTCCGCCATCTTCCCGAACCTTCCTTGGTCGCGCGTGTGAACAGGCACCACGCGCCACCGCCGCGCGCCGGCAGCTCTATGACGCCGGCACGCCACAGCACCTTCCAGGCCACGCCGAACCACCAGAAGCTTCGCCGCCCTCTCCTACCCCTCCTGCGCCCATCCTTGTGCACTGTAAACCTCTCTACGGCAGCCCTCCACGAGCGCCGCCGCAGCCATGGCGCCCGCTCCGTCGCCAGCCTCCTCTGGCCGATTCCGGTCGACGACACCACTTGGGACGAGTTCGCGACGAGCTCCGCCTCATCTCCATCAAGTCTGCGTCGCCACCCGTGCCTCGTAGCGCGGCCGCCGCATCTCCGGCGTGCGGCCCCCATGGCGCCGCCGGCTATCTGTTCCGGCCACCGCTCAGGCCGCCGCGCGGGCCATCAGCGCGCGCCCCTGCCCTCCATCCGAAATCGGACGGCCAGGATTAAACCCAGCGTGCTTCTTTGGCCATTTAAATCTCGGCCGCGCCCTTTTGATCCAACGGTCCGGATCTGATTAGGCTACCGCCCACCTTCCTTCCTTCTTTTCTATACAAAAATAATTCCTTTAAATCCCAGAAATTTACCTCTTTGCAACGAAGCCCCTCTTATTCCAAATATAATATTCTAGCCTTTGCAGATTTACAGTAAACCCCCGGATTTTTCTACTAATTCCAACCCTTTATACACCAACCCTTGTTTATTTACAAAGAGACCCCTGCAGCTTCTTGTTTACTTACAAATCGATCCCTGCAGCTTTCTGCCCATTTACAGATTGGTCCCTATGACCATTCTGTTAATTACAATGAGATCCCTAAAGTTTTCGTACACATTCAAATCGCCAATCTTTGCGATCTTAAATTTATTTTCAACGATTTTTGTACCATTGGAATAGTTATCTCAAGCCCCACATTAAATCATTCAAACTTCAGTTAATCTCTGACCATGCTGGTTTTTCTTAATGGTAAGTTTTATCGGATCTTTAATTAGTTTTCATTTATTAGTTTTATCGGTTTTTATTCAAGTATTTGATTGTGACTTAATGCGAGCATAGTTTCATATTACTTATAGCATGCACCTCACCCCATTGCATGAATTATTGTAGCATTATTAAACCACATTAGTACATATATCCATACTAGCCCTAGGTAATTTAGTTTAATACTTGAATTATACTTAATTTAGCTAAAATACTAGATTAGCTGCTTAGTTTATTTTAGAAAGTAAGTAGATAGTAAATAGTGTGCATATGTATTCCGCCATGCATTCACATGCATTAGTATATATAGCATACTTGAGATCTAGTTGTTTAATTACAAATATACAAAACAGGTAATTAATTACAAATTGCTAATAATTATATGCACTTAGAAATTAACTAGTTAATAGCACACTTATGCATCTTACCTTACGATCACATATAATAGTACCTATGCCACATATTAGCTTTGGTAGTTTATTTGCAAAGATAGAATTTAGTAAGTAATTGTTAATTGCTAGTAATCACTGTAGCACAACCATGTATAGTGGGAAGTTAAATAATTAAATCGCTAATTACTAGTAATATCATGCATGTAGATTATTAAATAAATAAAAGATGGCACACCATACACCTACCAGAAATTTGTGCCAATTTAGGACACACCTCACATGCACCTGTGCTTAATGTATGGTAGTTATAAATGCATATAAAGAATTAAGTAATTAATTAATAACCACCATGCATCTCGCCTTTGTACAATAAACTAGATCATGCAATAAGCACACTATGCGACCCATTTATCGGCAACCAGCCGTTTGCAAATGCCACACATGCATACGTACTTAGTGTTGCCCAAGGCGATACACTTATACATTTAGACATTGTACCCATAACTTGCAAATGCATGCAATAATAAACTATTCACTTGTTAGATTTAATAGCTTAAAAGATATATTAGAAGATAAGTAATTAATTGATAATACACCGTACCGATGCCCATCAGCTCACGCGCACGCATGCAAACTTAGAGGGCATGGTTATGCTCTGTTTACCATGCAACCACATAGATGCACCTACACGTGCCTGTCATGAGATACACCCAAGCCAACTACATCACATCAAATACTAATATTTCAGCACACACACAAACCACTAGGAAGTGCGAGTGCCCGACGTATAAGGACACTCGTTCACGAGTCCGTAATATGGGAACACGCACTACACACCCACTTGAATCCTCAAGCACTAAATATAATTAGCTTAAATAAATCTAAACTGCGAACCATAGTGAATGGTTATACGGTATTACACATAAAATGACACACCTTCATCGGGCACGCTCACAACACTTGCCTTGTACGAGTTCATGTCCGTATAAAGACACTAGTGCTGCAGACACTTAGCAATGCATACGTCACATGGCTTACACATGTAAATGCTTAAGCACTAACTAAAATGAGCCTAGAATATGTGCAATCGTAAATAACATTAAAATAGGATTCACTTGAAATGATGCGCTTGCACTAGCATTATAAGCCATTATGAGGTTACACACCTCTATAAAGGTCCTAATGCTACCTAATCACTGCATCATGTTGATGCACCGCATCACGGTGCCAACTACAGTCATGCATGTCCGTCACTATAGACTAACCCTCGCATTATCTAGTAAAAGCCCTACGTAAAATAAGGCAGTAATTTGATAAACCACCACATCAAGCATGCACCCTCATCGTCGGTTATCCCTTCGAGTTCAATTGGTTCTCCAAAGTTTATTCGATCTTATTTGGTTCTTCTCGAGTTTTTTTTCTTTTGCGGTAGTTTTATTAGGCGTGCTTTACCGTGTAGATGACGCCGAGTGCTAGAAGGCGAAGAGGAGCTAGAAGGATTGATCGTGAGAAAAACTAAGGACACCAACATCAAGCTGGGAATTCGAGACTCGAACCTTGAAGATTAAGCTATAAAAGTTTGCAGGCAAGCTCTAACACCATTTGATCATGTTTATCCTATATTTTTGCAATGCACTTATTAGAGCCTAGATATTGATTGCTTGCATGATATGTTACTTATGTTTAAAACCATTGCTTAGATATATGACCTACGTTGCTAGTATCTTTATATTAATGTCAGTTACTTGTCATTAATATTAATATATGCCTTGATTACCCATTGTCGACGCCTCTTTTTTAAATATAAGTATTCTGTCATTAATTATTTTAATAACCAAAAACTTGCCTTGATTACTAGTATGCTTAGGACCCCTCGTGATGCTTCGACATCGTCACACCTTACAATATTACATAACAAAATGCGTAAGATAGAGTTTGGTGGTGTGAGTACAAATAAAGTGGGATGGGTGACAGTGCAACTTGTGATTTGGTGAAGAATGATGGTTTCGGCTGTGGGGCGGGTTCATGAAAGGTGTTGGTGCTGGTGTATCTGCAAATAAGGATAGCAGAGTTTTTAACCCAACGATAGTACAAACCTAAATTTAAACCATTAAACAGGCTCAAACACATGTCAAATTCGGAAAGTACAACACATCAACCAGGGAATTTCTGCAAAGTTCAATCCATTATATTGCCGCCATTACTCTGCTATATTTGCAACATAAAAGCTATTTTAACTACCTATGTTTAAAGAAAAGAACGTCACACATAAGAATTACAAGCTACACATAAAACTCTGCAAAGCATACAGCTAAAATCAGACCTATATCAAGCATTGATGCTTTAACAAAATGAAGCATCACGCATGTGATGATAGAATTCATCAATTAAAAAAATAAGGCACGTAAACATATGTTGGTACATCCAAGAGCACCAATTGAAGTTCTAGACACAAATACAATCAACATTCTACAGGCACCCAACAACTGATCAAGCCAGGGCAGCACCTAGCAGCATATAACCAACTTACATACAACAATTACTATTATGTCAAACAATAAAGATACCTAAAACTATTCCTAATTTAACAGGATAATGGTACTGAAAACTTGCATGACTTGAATCAATCAGCAGAATGCATCAAAAACATAATGACTGCTTGCCCTAAAATCATATTAGTAGCTGCTAAATGAACGAAGATAATCGCGTGCAGGAACTCACATACGACCACAATTCATGTCACCCGTTGAATTCCCAAACAAGCAGGCGAACAATGTTAGGCGGCGCTAAATCCCCATATCCACCGAAAATTTTAATTGGTCGCGGCGGTTCCAAGCGGAATTTTAATTGAAACAAACAAAAACCTAATCGCAGTCAACCCCACAATAACAAAACAATGAGGCCCGAGCCCTCCAAAACCGCGTCAAGGAGCACTCATCGAGCAATTACCCTCCAAATCGACGCAGATCAACCCAAGCATACCATAATCCCCAAATGGATCGTGGATCTTTTTTCCCTTCTGGATCGTGAGGTAAAGACGCCCGTACGATGACGTGAGGGAGCGGTTAGATGGTGTGTTCTGCTTGGAGAGGGGTGGTTGCCCAGTCGCTGTACCTGTCGTTCGATTTGGTGGGGACAGGCACATCATGGCGCGACGTGCGTTTCGACAAGTGTGCTTTACAATTTCGAGCTTCCCTGATTCCATCCCATTTTTCACCTTGTTCTCCCGAAGAAGACATGAGATTATACGAAGAAAATAACGCATCTATTTAAAGTTATATTGAGATTTGGAAAAAAAATAATCTGAAAGATTTTTTTTCTATTTTTAGTATTTTTACTGTAAAATTTAATTGATTCCTATGAAACTCTAATGTGATTTTTGTGAAATTTCTACATCTCAATGGAACCCTTAAATTCTATGGTACTCCTATAGTATTTTATTTCAATGAACAGTGAAGTAATTATTATAAAAGGACTATGCTGCAAGGCCTCATTCATTTAAACTAGTTCGACAGGAACGCCGCCTGTTTCCTGTGGCACGGCTAAACAGAGAATGAAGCCCACGTAGATGGAAATAGCAATTCAGTTACTCATCCTCGGCAGTTCAAAAAAAAAGTTACTCATCCTCGAGAATGAATTCCGGCCCATCCCGACCCTTCCCCTTTTTTCCTCACTTGGCTTCCAAAACACACCGATGCCTTTTCCCTTTTTTTTCATTCCAATCTTTTTCTCATTTCATCATAAAATTTGTATGATGAATATAGGTAGTAATTTAAAATGTGGTAACATACAACTAGTTTGATTTAATAAAACTGCATAATGATACTATAGCTACCAAATATTTTATTTAATAGAAGTAATATTTATATTTCTATATTTCTATTCCTGCATTTCAAACAACCAAAGATCCTCATTCCTCTATTTTTCATCCATGCGGTTTATACGATTTTCCGATCCCTTTATTTTTCTTCATTCAGACATTTTTTTCCTATTTCTTTGAATTTCTATCCTCTGTTTCAAACAGAATCTAAAGGCTTTTTGTAATTTTGCATTTTTTTCCTATGAAATTGAAGTGATTCCTATAAAATTCATGCATTTTAACAAGAATTCAATTTAATTTCACATGAAAAACATAGAAAATAAGAATTTTTCTTCAATCAAAAGGCCTAAATCCAGCGGAAGACTGCAGGCGACTGTAGGAGATCAGGAAGCGATGATTCATCTCTGGAGCATAGGGAAGCAGTAGGGGAGCACGGCTTTCGCGGGATGTTGATTAGGTGGAGCCGGAACCTTTTTGAGATCAAACAATCACAGTTTTCACTATGTTCCTAAATTATTATCGTTGTTAAAAATATCAACTAGATTATTTATTTTATTAAAAAACAATGAATATTACATATTTTGTTATAATTTACTTTTTCATTAAAATTATTTAAATCACAACTTAAAATGTTACACATTTGAACTGGAGTAATTTTTTGAGTAAGACAGTTTATCAAAGATGATATTAAAAGTCAACGGTGATAACATTTAAAAACATAAGGTAGTACAAGTTTAAGAGCAATTTAGGTCCGTTAGCTTTGTGATAGAGAATAGTGGGAGGTTTAATTAACAGTGTGGCTTTAGATTTAATTCTCTCGCTGGAATAGTTAGGTACAATTAGCTGGGTAGATATAGTTTTGCTTTGACTGGTGTACTATACTCTCATATTCTTAAATTATTGTCGTTATTTATTTTTAACATCAATTTTGACCATTATTTTATTAAAAATATTTATTCAAATATATAAAATTATAAGTTGTGATTTAAATAATTTTAATGCTAGTGAATTATAGTAAAATATATAATATTCATCAAATTTTTTTGAGTAAGATGAATAGTCAAAGTTGATCGTAGAAGCTTATGATAACAACAATTTAGAAACAGAGTGAGTAAAAGTAGAGATAAATACTTCGAAGCTAGCCTGTGGTTCATGGTGTCATATTTTTACTAGGATCATTAAAATTATAAATAATATTTAAAAAGTATCGTGCATTATATTTTTAGGTATACATCGGTATCAGTTGGCACCAATGACAATACTGTATGTAGTTTCATCCATGACAATGCACCATTGTGTCACGGCTGATGTACACTAATATTATTTTCTGAAAACAGGCAGCGCACTGATAATTGTTCTTTTAAAAAAAAAGGGGAGTCACAAAAAGAGATGTCAACATTATAGTAAAAAATAGGGCCGGCAGTGGTACCCTCACCGTTGAAAAATCTGGCCAAGACCAAGGTTAAAACAGTTAAAACCGGTTTAGTTTTTATAATTTTTGGTAAAACCGGCTGGTCTGATATCATTTGGTTTTTTGAGAAAAAATAAAAATGATTTTTCTTTGAATTTTTTAAAAAAGTAAAGTCAATCGATAAATCAATAAAACCAAAAATAAACCAGTGAGTTTCAAAATTTAAAACTTGAAAACTAAGTAAACCGGTGAATGACAAATGAAAAATTTACTGCAGCATTTTGATCAAATTTTGTTCAAGTTTTATTTTTTTATGTGAATCTGTTTCTAACTGGTTTTTTTTCAAATTTCATGGTTTTTAACCTTTTCCCGTTTGATCAGTAACCGAAACCCTGCCCAAGCACAAGTGAACGATGCAAGCAAGCTGACCGACAACTCAATCTCGCGCTCATAAGGCCCATTTGTAACGCAGGTGATAGTTTCTGTATTTTTCATATTAAATTTAAATGATTACTATAAAATTAATGCGCGAGATTTCCTACACTCCAAACGATGCTCAATGATGTACTCTCACTGTTCTAAAATAAGTGATGTTTCATTATTTATTTTATTCAAAAAATTTACAAAAATATAAAAATAATTAAATCAAGCTTAAAATACTTTTAATAATGAATTATTTCATAATAAAAATAAATAATATTTTTACTAATTTTTTAATAAAATGAACGACCAAAGATAAATATTTGAAAATTTAAAAGACACTTATTTTGAGAAGAAGAGAGCAGCATATAGTCTTTTTCTTGATATAAGCCAATTCTGACGTTAAATTTTTAAGGAATACATCGGTGTCAAATGACACTGACAGCAAGTTGTATCCACGTGCTTGAAAATGCACTATACTTTTCATTCTCATGTAAAGCCAATTCTACGGTGCCACGGCTGATGTGAGAATGACACCGATATTATTTTTGGAAAAGAATGACCGCACTGGTATTTCGTTTTTTAAAGCAGGAACCACAATAAAGTCAAGTGGCATTAAAAATAAAAAATAAGGCCGGCAGCGGACCGCCGTACCACCATCCCTCTTGAAAAATCTAGCCAAGATCACCTGCCTAGGTAGCAGCATTATATAACCAGCAAGAAGGATGCAAGCAAGCTGAACCGCAACTCTCACTCCCGCGCCTCCTGCATCCAGCAAGCGGACACACTCCACGTACGGACGGCCCCGCCATGTCCGCCACTCCGGCCTACGACCGCGCCGCTGAGCTGCGCGCGCTGGACGCGACGCTCGCCGGCGTCCGCGGCCTCGTCGCGTCCGGCGTCACACACGTTCCGCGCATCTTCCGCGTCCCCGACGCGGAGGAGAACGCGACTCGCGGTGGCGACCCCGGCGACCGAGACCTTCCCGCGGCGGCGATCCCTGTGATCGACCTCAGAGGCGGTGACCGCGCGGCCGTGGTCGATACCATCCGCCGCGCCGCGGCGGAGTGGGGGTTCTTCCAGGTGACGGGCCACGGGGTGCCGGGCGAGGTGATGGCCAACGCGATGGCCGGGGCCCGCGCGTTCCACGACGCCGACGGCGGCGAGGGCAGCGACAAGGCGCGGCTCTACACGCGGGAGCGCGAGCGGGCGGCCCAGTACTACTGCAACTTCGACCTGTACCGCTCGAACGTGGTCAACTGGCACGACACGCTCTACCTCAGAATGGTGCCCGACCCGCCGGCCGCCGACGAGCTGCCGGAGACTTGCCGGTGACTGCGCTCTGCACTCTGATTTTTTTATTTTTTATTTTTTTTTTTTGGCCTGGTGACTTGTCAAGATAGGACGAGCATGGACCATTTAGGGTGGCTTGAGTAGGCACGATGTAGCTTTTCAAGTCTGGCATGGTATGATCCGGTTGCTCCATGGGTTTTTATTTGAAATTTAACATTAAATATATGTAATTTAATTTGTTTTTAATTAAAAATTTAATATTTTAAATATTATATAATTAGTTTTTGATAAATTTTTAAAAAAATTCTTCTAAGTTTCGGTCCGACCGATTCGGCACAGCTCGACGAGCCGACGGCACGGCACGAGACGCGCCTTGGCCTAGGGAGCCGGCACTTGGGCCGTGCCGGGCTGCTTCGGAGCTGTCCAGAGTCCAGCCGGGCCCATGCTATGCAAGCCCAGCCCGGCCCATTGACCAGCTCCAATGACTCATTCAGACTGCCGATACCCATCGAGCTGATAAGTTTTTCTTAATCACTTAGGATTGCTGCTGATAGTAACTCATGTGTACGGTACTCTGCAGAGACGCCCTATTTGAATACGCGAAACAGGTGAAGAACCTGGGGGACACACTGTTCGAGCTGCTGTCGGAGGCCCTCGGGCTCAACCCGAGCTACTTGTCCAACATCGAGTGCAACCAGGGCCAGATCGTACTCTGCCACTACTACCCTCCGTGCCCTGAGCCGGAGCTCGCCATCGGGAAGAACCGGCACTCCGACGCCGGCTTCCTGACCATTCTTCTGCAGGACGAGATCGGCGGCCTCCAGATCCTCCGCGACGACCGCTGGGTCGACGTCGAGCCGACCCCCGGCGCCTTCATCGTCAACATAGGCGACATCTTGCAGGTCTCCTCCATCCACACCTGAACAGATTATCTCATGCTAACTGTCGGATTTTGGGACTGATTTGATTTCTTCTTCGTCGACGTGTTCGATGATCAGTTGATCTCCAACGACAAGTTCATCAGCGTGGAGCACAGGGTGGTCGCCAAGAACGCAGGGCCCAGGGTTTCCATCGCGTGCGTTTTCAGCACGCATTTCCATCTGGCTTCGACGAGGACCTACGGGCCTATCAAGGAGCTTCTGTCCGAGGAGAATCCCCCTCTGTACAGGGAGACATTGGTCAGAGATTACCTTGCACGTTACTACTCCATTGGACTGGATGGCCGGGCGAAGACGGCGCTGTCCAATTTCCGTTTATGAATTATT
This sequence comes from Zoysia matrella, assembly GCA_001602295.1. NCBI lineage: Eukaryota > Viridiplantae > Streptophyta > Magnoliopsida > Poales > Poaceae > Zoysia > Zoysia matrella. The sequence continues at coordinate 29,410 of BCLG01002509.1, read as the reverse complement.
GTGAGAAAGAATGTGTGCTTGCCAGTATTTAGTTTAAATTATTAGTAACTATCAAGGAAAGATCGGAACAATGCGTGTGGCGCCAAAAAGGTGGTGAAATGATTTGGACTTGCCTACTCGCGACAATAATAGGACGCATATGTGTAGAAGGGTACTGTATAGCTATCTGCATTCCAGGTATGTATTTCTAAAAGACAAGGAATGAAATAAAATGGCTACACACACAGCTTGCTGGAACTGGGAGCCATGTTGGCATAGTGCGGAGAAGACATCTTATTTCCAAATGCATATATTAGGGTTCCCGCTTCCCAAACTAGCTGTTCAGTGTAGCGATAAAAATGCCACAAAAAATGTACACAAGCTAGTTGTTCAGCTAATATTAATATAATTAACTTTGTTTCTTGTGGTTATGATCTCAACATGCTGTTTATCTTTTTTCACTGTCTGAAAGGTAGGGCCTTCTGATGGCTGAGGAGATGATTTCCATCGTTGAACTGTAACGCAGCTTGTTTATGACAGAACACGGGCATGTCCTAGCATGACAAACGAGCTGTGTTACAGCTCAATGATGAAAATATGAATCTTTTGCAATTCGAAGGGACATTATTTAACTGTGATGCGAGTTTCTCAGCAACGCAGAAAATGCTTGTTAGGAAGAGTCAAACGACATTCCTCAAGTCAAAAAGAATCTTTTATTCCGTAATAAAGTTCTCCAAAAAAGATGATTTCTCCATCTCTGATAACTTGCACCAGTTACCATCAAAGAGGCGGAAACAGCATTGAGTTCATTTGCCAGAGCACGTGATTACAGAGGTCCAGGGAAGGTGCCGTTTTCACGTTGCTCATTCCAGCGCTCAACCTGCACATGAAACACAGATCAGTCAATACACCACAGCAATAAAATTTGAGTGGTTTCTATCTGCAAATGAGCTGGTTGATGTTCAGATTGCAACCAGGCAATACACCACAGCAATAAAATTCTGATTTCAATGATGAGTAGCACATAGTTTACATGTGTGCATGTGCAAGTAATTCTTATCAAATATCTAGAAATGCATATGATAAAAACATGAGGTATGTAATAATGAATGCTGCCATGTTTCACAATGAGATGCTATGCTACTGAATAATGAATTCAACTGATCACAACTTTGCAAATAAGGTGCAGCAATGCAGGTTGATCTGATCTTATCCTTCCTACTAATGAACCATTGTCATGTTTCGTCTCTTTGCTGAGAAGAGTCCATTTGCCGCTCTATCAAAGAGAGCAAATGAATCTTTACTCATGTTGCCCAAAGTAAGGTTACAGAAGGAATTAAATATATATTTAACACTCTAAGCCATGTGAGGTAATATGAGGCAACTGACACTACGATCATACAAAAGACTCAACAGATCACGCCACTATAAAAACTTCACTGATTTCAAATCACGACAGGCAACAAAGATAGGTACACAATAGTGATTGAAGCAAGAGATACATACCCATTCACCAGGGCAAAGAGATCGATAGTACTTCGCGAACTTATCACACTCAGGAGCACCCTCTCCTTTGGCAGCTACACACCTGATTTGATAGTCAAAGTTACTGAGAATGCTGCAAACAATGCTGCGTATATATCTCAGCTTTACTAAATATCACACAATTACATATCCTACCTGTGGTACTCAACATAGCGCGTGAAACAGTGTCTTGTTTGATTTGTTGTAGGGAAACGAAAGTCTGCTGGAGCTGTTTCAATCTGCAAGTTACAGCATGCTTAATACTCATTAAAAATGTAGTACTGAAGTAATATTACACCACAGCTTTTACAGTGCCAACCTTAATCTCAGGTTTCTCCTCAGCCTCTTCCTCTTCAGCGGTCTCACTTGTTTCCTCTGCTGCAGGATTGGTTTCCTCTGCTTCTGACTTGTCAGCAACATCTTGCGCTTCAGAGGTTTCATTCTTGTCTTCTACGGCAGTTGTAGTCTCATCAGTTGGAGGGGTTCCATCATTTGTTGCGGGGGCAGCTTCAGTCTCAGTGCCATTAGAGGGCTTCTCCTCAGCGGCCTTTTCCACTGGAACCTCCTGTGGGAGTGAGTATTCCTATAGATGGAAATTGAGTCAAATATTGGTTAAGGATCATCAATAAAAGTGAAGTAAAAATCGTTGCAGGATCGAAAACAAAAATGATCATTATTCATCATACACATATTCAATTTGAATTTTTCATTAATGCTTATCTTAGTGAACAAACGGGAAATTAAATTTTGTATCTATCACAAACCAAGTGATTGTTTGGAAAAAAAAAATGAACCTCGAATGCATGCACGCATATAAATAACCATGCGAAAAGGAACCTATTCAACATATGCAACGTTGAAGATCTACAAAAGTTAAGACTCTATTCAAGCTTTTGCATACCACAAGCACTAGAACCACTTGCACTAAGTTCAAAAAACATCACAAAGTAAAGCACACCAAGAAGTATTACTGGATAACCTTCACCTGTGCTAATCTCCTAAAGACACTTTAACAATTCATGAAACAAGAATTTCACAGCCTATGTACAAATAGTGGTTACTCTAAGTTGCAGCAGTTCTGTAATTGAAACATATATGCCTTGCCAAAAAAAATCAGGCAACTGAAAAACCATATATATTCAACTTAATCAGATTAAGATATATAACAACGCATAAAATTTAATAAATAACATGAAGTTTCAAACATAAATTCCCTGCAGCAGTTGCAAATATTGGCATATCCAATGGAATGATCAAGTAACTATCGCATACAGTTATCCTAAAAAAAGCATTAAAAAGCACTCGCGAACATGCAATTGAGCACTGAGCGGCACCCTTCCACCTCTTTTCGGGGTGTAGACGCACCCTAGGCAGCCGACGCAGAGGGAGATGGGCGCAGGTGCGCAGCAGAAATGGAGATCTAGCATCAACACATGAATGATCTACCCATTTTGGCGATCTCTGGTGCTATGAAGTGGTTGGAGATTAGAGATCGATGTTGGCGATGGTGGATGCTGCAGCAGAGACAGGAAGAGTAGAAAGAAGCGACTGAGGCAGTCAGGTTCTCGTGCTGGAATAGGGTAATGAAGTGGGATGGGCTGGTGGTGTGTGAGTGGGTTGGATGGGCGGCAAAACAGAAGCCCAAACTATGCTTTCCACTCTTTTTCTTTTCTTTTTTAATTTTTTACTCCCTCTGTTCACTTTTATTTGTCATTCTAGCTTTCAAAAAAATTTCCCAAATACTTGTCATTCCCACTTCCCAGTATTAGTGGCTAGATGAGCCACTAATTTGTTTGTGACAGATTTGAAACGCCTAGGGACACTTAGGCAGCGCCTGACAGTCAGGGGTGGAGCCAGGACCGGTGCTGCAGCACTAGTCCAATGTCCAGCTTTTCTGTTAAAAACAAGCAAATATTTGTCCGAAAAACTTAAATTTTATCTAATTCTACTTGATTTAGTACCTGTCCTTAGATTAGCACCGGGTTCAAAGCCATCTTGTCTCCGCCACTACTGACAGTGAGCGAATTTCTAGAGTACCATGCATCAATCTTCAGATCTTTCAGCCTGGTACTTACAACAGCACTCCAAAACGTCTAACTGTTTAGGCTTTAAAATACTCTAAATATGTAAGAAACACAACAAATAAACGGAACGCATCATACTAGAGGCTATTTCTCGAAATCTAGCAGCATTTTTCAGAACGAGAAAGCTAACTGTATTATCTAGTAAGAAACTTGAAAGTATAGGCAGCAGAGCTACTGATTTCCGCGTCAAACCCCAACATGTACCAAATTCTGAGGTAACAAATTAACAAATCGCCGTTCCAGCACCTACCACGTCAAGCAGACGAATCACAATAGCGGGCTACAGACCAAACCCGATCTATCAGCCCATCGCGCAAGAGGTTATCGGGAACAAGCAGATCTGGAGACGCCCGCTCCCGCTAGATCCACACCTACCGCGCCGCACGGCTTTCAGATCGGGAGGCTCGGGCGCAAGCAAGCGAGTGGGGACGGGGGAGCTGCGGTTCCGCTTACCTCGGCGAGTGACGGCGCCTTGGCTTCGGCGGCCATGAGCGAAGCAGTCCAAAAGCTTCTTAGGAGTCTAGAAGCAGCCCAGAAGCTTCTTTTTTCTTTGAGCAGAGGGGGAGGTGGCGGGCGGCGCTGGAAAAGGGACGACGAGGGCGAGGTGCGGACCGTGCGGTGCAGGTGGCAGCGGGTGTGGGACAGACAGGGTGACTGTGGGAGCGCTCTTGAGTGGGCCGGACTGTAAAACAAGGATAGAGTGGAGCCCTAAAATTTGAATGGGCCCAAAGTTGTGGATCGTACGAAAGGCATTAGGTGGGCCGTGCTTTGATTCATTTCATTGGGCCACTCGATTTAAATGTTATCCATAAATGTTTCCACTAGGATTTGGCTCTGTTAAGCTAAAAAAGAGGTTTGGCACTATTCCCAAACATATTTCATTTCAGGATTAGGCCCTTTTATAATACAGGAATGCTATAGTAATTTTATTTTATTAGAATCTATTAATTTTCATAAAAAAATATATATATAAAAAATCCATATTTCAAATGGGGCGAGCCCTCACCCTATTAAAGTACTCCCTTCGTTCTTTAATTGATGTCACTGTTTTAATAAAATTTGATAATTTTTATATATTTTGATAGAATTTGATTTAGCATTTGAGTTATTTGAATCACAACTTAAAATTTTAAATATTCGATCAAATTTTTTTTTTGAATAAAACAAATGGTCAAAGTTGATTGTAAAAGTCTAACGGTGACAATAATTAAAGAACGGAGGGAGTACCTTTTATAACGTGAGTTTTTTTAAAGTTGAATTGATATATATATTTTTTATGTTAGAAAGAAGGTCTAAGGCCCATTTAAAACACTATAACTTTTATATTTTCTTTATTCCTATGTAATTCATATGAAATCTTAAAAAGCAAATTTACAATAGAACCAAACAAATGTGGGGCTATCCGTTTACACAGATCTCAATGTAAAAATAGTTCTTTTTACTTTTTAGAGGTAAAAGTACTAAAATAATTAATAATTATTATAATATTTAGATTGTAAGGGAATTAACAAGTTATGAAAAGCGATATATGCTACAATTAAGCAAACTAGATCCTTCATTTTTTGAAAATAAATGCATTTGATATGTTTGGAAAGTTGCATGTATTGTTATGAAAAGATATGAATGAAAATCAATGTGGTAATATATTTTCTATTTTATCTTTTTTTTTCTTTTAAAATTTAACAGTTCAGATCGTTTTGAATGTTTTACTTTATAGAAGGTGAAAGAAGTGGAGTTGGTCTACCTTAGCCTTAGCGGCTCTCTTAAAATAACCCTTATCTCATGTTAGATCTAAGAGGAAATTCTTTATTCGCCATTAGAAGTTATATTTTTCTCTTATTCACCATTGAAAATTTACTATTCCTTTATCTGCCATAAGTTTCAATTTTTCTTTCCATGACCATCATTTACTCATAACCAAAAATGCATATCTAACTTGAATTCTTAAATATGTATCAGACATATTATTTATACACTGCATGAATTTATAATTTTAATATTTATAATTAAAAAATTTACAGATATTGGTCTAAAATACTTTATTTTTTAAATATAACTTCTGCATTGAGTATTTTAATTTTAATTTATATTTTTTAATTATAAACATGTGAAAAATATAAATTCAAACAGTATATGAGTAATATGTTTGATAGATTTTTTGAAATTCAAACTCGATATTTATTTTTAGCTAGAAGCAAGTGATGATCATATTATAAAAGGGAAGTAAAATTAAATCTAGTAACAAATAAAAAAAGTAAATTTTTGATGACAAATATATAAAGAATATAATTTTTTATGACGAGTAAAAACTTTACTCTACATCTAACTGACTCAATCCACCGCCTTACAATTTGCTGGTTGCTCCCACGCGGGACGAGCTAGCGATGTAGGCCACGTCTGTGCCCGTACGTCATCCGTGCAAGTGGCGTGGCCCGCGATCGATACGTAGAACCGCCAAACAAGCACACGGAAAATAAATTCGTCATGTCGATCTAGAAAAGCATTGTCTTTAAATTTTACAGCGCGGCGCAGCGAAATGTCAAAATAAACACTGCTTTTTATAAAACAATCACACAAATATAATCTTTCTCTGATATCAAATTTAACTGTTCATCTAATTTTAAAAACATGATAAATATATAATATTTTATTATAAGTTATTTTATTACTCTTCTGGTTTTAAATTAGTTTTAATGCGTAAAATTATTAATTATAATTTAAATTCTAAATAATAATAAATCAAATAATTACAAAATTTACACATTTAAACAAATTTTTTTAATAAAATAAATAGTTAAAGTTGATATTGAAAATCAACGGTGTCAATATTTTAAAATCGAAGAGAGTATTAGTGATATTTGAGCCACAACTAATAAATTTACATATTGAAACTATTTTTGAATAAAATAAATAATTAAATTGATGTTAAAATTAATTGTGGTAGTTTCTCTGTTCTTTTTTCCTTTTCATCTTAGATGTGAGCGAAGGAATTAAGAGGGTGAAAAAAGAATAGAGAAGTGTGTGTTGTATGTGAGAATGATAAGTAAATAAAAAATTTAAATTTTAAGAATATAAGTCATTAGCTACGTAGGAGTAATATTTTAAAATGAAAGCAGTAAAATTAGCCATCGCTTTGTGAACGTAAGAGCACCCACAATGTGATCTTTCAATCGGTGCTTGAAGAGAAAAACGAAGTTCACGACGTCCGGAGCTGCGCCCACTCCCCTACCAACTGACTGACAATAGAGCCCCCCGTGCAAAAAAAAAAAAAAAACACGTCATCCGCACGTGGGCCGCTCACGCCGGCTGACGAACGGCTTCGGCCGTGTTCGTAGCTGCGGACGGAGTAAGAAAATCCGGGCATGTGGTTGAAGAAGTTTTGCTTTCAGGCACCGGTTCTAAATATTGTGAGCAACGAGGCTTCAAACTAAAAAACAGGCATCGATGAATGCTGATGCACCTGCTGCTTGGTTATTTTTTTCTGGACAAAGTAAATGAGGAGAAGAGTGCAGCACCCATTCTAAGCATTCTAAGGGGGTGATTGGTTGGTCCGTTCGCCTCGGACCAGGCCAGCCAGGTGCAGGCTACGCATGATTGTTTGCCTGCAGTAGTCCTCGGACTTGGCCGAGCGGATGCAAAAAGCGCTCCGCAGTCTGGCTTTCGAGAACGAAATTTCGTTTCGTTCTTGACGGGCTTGGCTCCGTTGGCGCAGCTCATGCTTCTTTACCCTTTTTTTTTTTACAAACTCTATACTTCTTTATAATTCTTTTAGCTATATATAATTATTACTCTTTCCGAAAGTAAAAAAGAATTTTTTACAATATTTTGATCCAATATATTAGGAATATAAACTACAAATGATTTTTAATTTTTTAAATTTAGAAATGTGAAATTCATATCAATAGATTTGTCTTTAAAAATTCTTTCATAAAAAATATGAGTTAAATTTATGTTTTACACACCGTGTGGTTGTCTAAAATGAAAGAGTATGTATTACTTTCTTTGTCCCTTATTTACAAGTCTAGACACGAAAATTAAAAAAATTGAAAAAAGTGAAATATGCTGAAAATAGTAGAAAAGAGATAAAGATAGAGAAGTATTAAGAAAAAAAGTGTATTAGGAGAGAAGCGAGAATGATTTATAATTTAAAAAAAGTTGTTGAGTCTTATAATTTAGGACGGAGTAAGTAATTTATGTATATTTTAAAGTAGATTAAGATACGTAGATTAAAATAGAAGCTAAAAATTTATAGTTAATATCATGACAAACTTGCTTCTCTAGAATTTTGTTTCAAATTTCATCGCTTCATACAAATAATCAAACATACTCTCTTCTCAAACAGGTTAGATACATATAAACAACCAATCACAATGAGTTGAATGAATTCAACATGGCTCAAATGAGTTTAGTTCATACATACGAGCCAGGCTCATCAGATACCATCAATCAATCACGTCTTAACTTAACTTTGCCTTGACTCTCGTTGACATCGACAACTCTCGCTGGTGAAATTTAAATGTACTTTAAATTTAACTTGTTTATTTTTATATTTTTATAATTTTTTAATAAAATAATTATTTAAATATTAATTTCAAAAAATTAAAAACATCACTTATTTTAAAACAAAAAGAGTACAACTTTTAATCAAACTGGGCTAATCCACCGCCTTACAATTTGCTGGTTGCTTCCACGCGAGCGAGCGAGCAAGCGATGCAGGCCACATATATGTCCGTACGTCATCCGTGCAAGTGGCGTGGCCCGCGATCGATACGTAGAACCGTCTAATAAGCCCACGGGAAGTAAAATCGTCATGTCGTACCAAGAAAGCGGCGCAATAAGAAATGCCACAAGAAACTTTGCTTTTATAAAAAAAATCATATATTACTCTCTACCGTTTTAAAATATTGACATCATAGTTGATTTTTAATATTAATTTTTAATATTTCGTTTTATTTAAAAAATTTATTAAATATGAAAATTTTACTATTATTTATTTTATTATTAGTAATATTTAAAATATAATTAATAATTTTATACATTTAAATAAATTTTTAATAGAATAAATAATTAAAATTGATATTAAAAATGAATGACGTCAAAAATTTAAAAACGGAGCAGTACGTGCGCAAAATTACCAACCGCTTTTCGAACGTAACTCAACTCCACCCCGACTCCCCTCGTCCGCTGCAGCCGACTTCCACATTCCCCGCCCGCCAGGAGGGCCCCACCATCTCCGCCACACGCCTTCTTCTTCTCCCTGCACTCCTCGAGAGCGGGCTCTCAGGGATCCGCTGCTCGATCGAGCTGCCGGCGGCGATCGAGGGAGCTCGAGAAAGAAAAGGGTGGAGATCGGGCGGGCGGGCGGATCATGGAGCGGTACGAGGTGATCCGGGACATCGGGTCCGGGAACTTCGGGGTGGCCAAGCTGGTGCGCGACGTCAGGACCAAGGAGCTCTACGCCGTCAAGTTCATCGAAAGGGGGAGCAAGGTAACATCCCCGTCAATCACCTCCTGGCTCCTGCTGTTTGTACTATACCTTCTGTCAGGCCAATTTTGCCAATTTTGGAGGTTTCTTCAGAGTCATACGACCCCGTCCGATTACCAGTTTACCACAGCAGTCTGTGCTCCTGCGTATTTCCAGCAAAATCCCAGCGGAATTTTCTCCCTTTCCTCCCTCCCTCTGTGTCTCTGAACTTTTTTTTTTCTCCCGGAAGTTTTTCCACAGGAAAAAAAAAGGAACGTTTCCAAGAGTTTTAGCGCCTTTTCTCACCTGAAATGCAGCTGGTGTGTGTTCGATCTGTCAATCCTATCTTGTTTGACTGGGAGCCTCTACATGATTAAAATAATGAGCACTCTTGCGTACGGCATTTGCTTTGAGGAAGCTACCCGAACCGAACTGTTCTCCGAGTAATATTTAATGCCTGCCTGGTTATGAACTCGATTACATGTGTTTTGACAAAAGTTTAGACTATTCGAAATGCTTTTTTGAACTGCCTTAATTTTATCATACTAATATTCTCTGTTGCTATTATTTGATGGCCTGGTCTGCAAAAGAAAAACATTTTATAGACGTTTCTAGCATAAGCATTAGCTGTTCATGCTAGCCCGTGAACAGGAAAATCTTTTAGTTGGCCTCATTGATTGATCCTACCGTTGTACTAGTATGTGCCAAAAAGGCGTATGGCTTCCATTTATCTTCGTTTTTTTTATGAGATCCTTTCCGCTTTATGTATGATTCAATATAATATTGGTATTCCATTAGAATTTCTCTTTCTGTTCCTGTTATTACAATTGTTTGGATTTTCTGTACTTCCCACACAGAAAATTATTAATTTTTCCGTTATTAAGAGGACTCTGTACATTGAGGCTTCATCAACTCTAGTCAGTGAACTAATTCCACTTATTTCTTTTATAGATTGATGAACATGTTCAGAGGGAAATTATGAACCACCGGTCACTGAAGCATCCAAACATAATTAGATTCAAGGAGGTTATTTCTTTGAACTTGAGCACAGAAATTTCCTTGTATGGCTTCAATGTTTAATGACTAACAGTTACTTCTTCATACTACTAAAAAAAAATTGAAACAAAAATTTAAAGGAGAAAAGGATTTGTTACCAATCTTACAGTTGGAAGATGTTAATTGAAACAGCTAGAATACAATGATTGGAATATCAAACATTTTTATGCAACTGTTTTTTCTCTTCTCTGCAAAGACGTGTTCTGGATAGAAAGCGATGGTTATCTGAATTCTGCCCCCATTTCCAGTGGGGAGGGCTAAGAGAATATGTAGCGTGAAAGTTAGTTGCAGATTTTAGAGGGCTCTGCTGATGGTGACTCCTGTCTTTCAGTTTCACGATTGTGACTTTTTGTGCACTCGTGTGGTAGAGAAATCAACAGCTAGTCAGCGTACAATTATTTAATGATTGTACTAAGAGGTGTTCCACTCTACTGAGAAAAGTTGATTTGTTTTTTTAAAATCCCAGCACATTCTTCAACAGAATATTGGTATTTGTTGCAAGTAATGCAACTGGTCACAAACTAATGTCTGGTAGGCTTACAGCCTCTCTGCATCTTGGTGGATTTTTAGGTCTCATTTTCTTGCCTTACTTCATGGTGTGACTACCCATTCCCAGCTTTCTTTTAGAAGTTTCCTAGAGCCTTAGGGGCATATAGAAGTTGCTATATTCGAATTTTGATAGGATATGCACATTGTAGCCATGGGCCTTCAATATTAATTATGATGTTTGTTTCAAGAATACGTAAGACAGCTATGCGTAACACTTTCATACTCACAAAAAGCTTGTGTATTACAACGCACATTACACAACCAAGAAGGCAAGGAAGAGCATCACTCTCTACTCCGATAATTACAAGCTTGAATTAGGCAATGGTGAATTGGTGATGAGATTCTTAGACAACAGACAGTATGGTCATGTGTTTTTTGGGTAATCTTTTGGGTATCATTTCCCCCTGGCTGATTTTCCAAAACTGTTTAAGGTCCTGTTTGGATACAAAATATTTTTGAAGTTTTGGAAGAATACTATGGTTTTGTGAAATCTTTGGTTTTAGAAAGTAAGGAGGTGTTTGGTTGCAACAAGTTCTGTAGTTTTCAAAACCATAGTATTGGTAAAAGTGCACTTTTGTAGTTTTGAGAACTTCACTCGTGACCTCTTTATTTTTTAAACCATGGGTTTGCTTGACAATGGCTTCTTGATACTTTGGTGTTGAAAAACTAAAAACACCCAAACAGTGCCTAAAATGTCAACATCACAAATGATATAATACTGCTAGGCAGAGGATATAATCGCACAACTGTCATTAGCACTTTTCATAGTCTCCTTTTCTTAGACTGCCTGTTTGATAGTCATCTATCAGATTTTCCTATTTATTCACCATGGAACACCTGCTTTGGGCTGAATGCCGAGGTTTAATATTCAAAATCATTTCTGGATTGAAAAATTAAAGGGTACTTAAATTTTCAGGTTGTGCTAACTCCCACGCATTTGGCAATAGTAATGGAATATGCTGCCGGTGGTGAGCTATTTGAAAAGATTTGCAAGGCGGGGAGATTTAGTGAGGATGAGGTAAAGAACTGTTGAATTTTTTGAAACAAAATTTTGTTGTGAGGGCTTATGTCGCTTTATTTACTCCATGTTCTTAAACAGGCAAGGTTCTTCTTTCAACAACTTATTTCAGGAGTGAGTTATTGTCATTCAATGGTACGAATTCTATCGAGTTTATGTGGGCACACTGACTATCAGCAAAATTTACTCGCTCAGTAACTTTAATATCTCCATTCTCTGCAGCAAGTGTGCCACAGGGATCTGAAGCTAGAAAATACCCTCTTAGATGGAAGCGTTGCTCCTCGACTTAAGATTTGTGATTTCGGTTACTCTAAGGTACACCTGTGCAGATTTCAATCTTCTGCAACGATTTTTTTTTGTCCCCTAAATCACTACTCTCCTTTGGACCCTTGTCATTTTCAGTCTTCTGTGCTGCACTCTCAACCGAAGTCAACTGTTGGCACACCTGCATACATTGCTCCGGAAGTTCTCTCTAGAAAAGAATATGATGGAAAGGTAACATCTGTTTTTTTGTAATTGTGCAGCTTCAGTTATCTTGGTACCCCTATGTTGGTGCAACTGAAGCCTTCAAACACCGAGTGTGCAAATTTTTAGGTTGCTGATGTTTGGTCATGCGGAGTAACACTATATGTGATGCTTGTTGGTGCATATCCTTTTGAGGACCCTGATGATCCAAAGAACTTCCGCAAGACACTCACAGTTAGTACATCAAAACCTCTGCCTTCATGAGAGTCGTGAAAAAGATAGTCCATTGATTTTGAAAAGCGGTATGGTGTCTTTCGCAGAGGATACTCAGTGTACAATACTCCATTCCAGACTATGTTCGAATTTCAATTGAATGCAGACATCTTCTATCCCGGATATTCGTTGGTAATCCGGAGCAGGTACTTCTCTTGAACTTGTCATGTTGAAAGTGACAATCTGCGCTAATTTTCCAGTAGTGTTGTATTCATCTTTTGCTACTTGCAGCGAATTTCTATTCCAGAGATCAAGAACCACCCATGGTTCCTGAAAAACCTGCCCATCGAGATGACAGATGAGTACCAACAGGAAATGAAGTCGGCTGACCTGAACACCCCGGAACAAAGTTTGGACGAGGTCATGGCGATCATCCAGGAGGCACGGAAACCAGGGGATGAGCTAAAAGTTGCTGGGCAGGTACCCTGCCCAGGGAGCATGGATTTTGATGACATTGATTTTGACGACATCGACGACACTGACATAGAGAATAGTGGGGAATTCGTTTGCGCAATGTGATGCTCATGCACGGTTCAAATGCAGCGAACTTCCTTTGTTTGTGTAGATCCTTAGCTATGTCATGCTTTGATTTTCTTCTGGTGGATCGCATTTTTTTTCTGTAGCCAAGAAATTGGTATCACTTTGAATAACATATTTTATAACATAATATTCTGGTGTATGTAGCAGAATACGTTGTGTTCTTAGTGCTCTTATCAAATTCTTACCCAGCCTATCAGTCAGAGTCCTCAGCGATTCCCCTTTTTGCACATGTGTAGATCCTCCGTTCTCGAATTGCAAGTTTTTCTGTCGCCAAGAAATTAACATTGCGTGAATAACATACTCCCTTTGGTTCTATATTTTTTTTTGACGTTTTGGACATTGATACGGTCTTCAAAATATAACTTTAATTTTTATTTTTTTCTAAGTCTTTAATTAAAAGTGGCATATGTATATTTTTATAAAAAAAATTTAAAGATAAATCTACACATATAGTTTTCACATTTTTAAACTTAACTATTTTAAAGTTATTTATAATTTATATTTCTAATGTTTGACTTAAAACATATTCAAAACGTTGGTCTGGAGGGAGTATTATTTATAGCAGAATCCGGTGTGTTCTTAGTGCTCTATCAAATTCTTGTTCAGCCAATCAGTCACCATCAGCCCTCTGCAATTTCCCTTTTTGCACATGAATAGACCCTCCGTTCTCGAATTGCACTACATTTCTCATCCTATGACACCAAATTGAGAACAAAGGACGTAGAGTACTGTCTGCTTTTACATGCTCAGAAGTATTCTGGTAAAAAAAAGAAAGGGATTACGCGGGCGACAATTAGCTAACGAAACCAATCCCTATTTGTATACAAAATATTTTTGGAGTTTTAAAAGAATATCATAGCTTTGTCAGATGTAGTTTTAAAAACTATATTATCGATAAAAGTACGACTATTTTGCAGTTTTAAAAACTTCACTCATAATTTTTTTTTCTAAATCATGATTTTTCTTTGACTTCTAAAATTATGCATTCTTAATATCTTAATATTAAAAAACTGCAACATCTAAACAGGTGATGTCCTACGGGCCGATCGACGAACCCTCCTGTCCAGATGGGCTAACCAGTCAACACTGAAGAGGTTTGGAGGAAGCACAAGTACTTCTTTTATTTTTAAATTGTTATAGTGGTTGATTTTTAATATTTTTTAATATTCATTTTATTTAACAATATAGTAAATACTATATATTTATTACAATCTACATTATTGTTTAAAATATTTGAAAACCTGCGGGGCGCTACAGGGCGACGGTCTTGACTACCACACTACATTGGAGCAGTGGGGGAACTCAGAGGGGGGCGGCAAGGGCCATGACCCTTTGGAAATTCTTCAAAGGACTCCTCTAGTTGGCCCCTCTTTAAATCATTCGTCCTACTAACAATATAAAATACATTACAAAAAAATAGAGCTTTTCATTGAGTTTTCGTGCTAAAAATTGATAAAAATGATCAAGATTTTATTTTTATTTAGATATATATTTTTAGTAACTATTGTATGATAATTGTTGCTAAATGTATTTAATTACTAAGGTTTCATAGTTGCTATATAATTTTAATAACTAATATATACATTTGTTAATCACTATATACATATAGTGACAAGTTTTTTTTAAACAAAGTGTGACCAAATCTTTTCTGATAAAAATATCTATAGTGAATAATATTAGACATGTAGCGACCAATTACTCACTCTAGTGACAAAAAAATACTTTTTTTTGATGGAGGGATTTAGTTTATTTTGAGAGTTTTTGGCCTATTTAGCAATTAAAAAATAACCAAGCTTCAACTAACATGGATCTCAAGACGCAATCTCTGTTGAGTGGCGTCACCAGCGAAGTGAGTAGACGAGAGATATGATCTCATCTGACTTTATCACTTATCTAAGTGTACATAAAATGAACGACTAAGTTTTAACTCTCTGAAGATGAAGCGAGCTGCGATGAGAAACGAATTGACCGACCGCCTCTACTTTTCCATCCCATTCCCCCACTGCATCGAAACCTTGTCGCGTCGTGTCCCTTCGCTGCTCCCGCGAGCTTGTAAGCAAGGAGACACACGTCACTCACGCTTCACGCTTTGTTGTTGGGACTTGGAGGTGTCATGAACAGCTCCACTGTGGTGTTCAGAAATTCTTTTCGGCTGTGGGCTGCTGCTCTCTCGACTTAATGTAGCCGCAATCTCAAAAGATTCATGTCCTCTCGTTGGATCAGTGGATCACATAACACTATTCAACTTGGCAAGTCATAGGCCTACAAATTTAGAGATTTGCTGGAAGCATCTACAGACACGCTCATCAAGAGTAATCCTGGATTTGAATCCTGTTACAATACAACAGAAAAATCGCTTATATTTGCCTGTAGTGCCATATCTCCTCTTACATATTGCAGAAGTATTGCCTGCTGCCCATACTAAATTATACTACATGTTTCTGTCATGTTTATTTTGTCTTGCTAGTGTCAGTTGTGCCGCCGCCTACAGAGTGGAGTGCTGCTGTTGGTACCGATTCAGCTCTTCCCACACGAAGTGCTCTACATCCTCCCAACACGTCGCAGCCCTCAGCTCCTTCCACAGGCTGAAAATAGCAGCCAGTACATTGTCCTCGTGTAGTATACAGAAACACCTGTGGAAAAATCCAGTCGAGTGTCATTGTAATCTCTTGGAAGTTCATAATGCATCCTGAGTGCAGGGTTCTCTAAATGTTTCTGCGACCATTGCTCTAAAGCGCACAATACAGAAAACAAGATGATTTTTTTTTTGGCTTAAAATTCTATGTTAACAACAGATTTTAAAATATGCAGTGATGATACACCAGAGGCAAGGATAAAATATGAATAGTCAAAATTATCTAATTCTGATTCAATGAAAATATACTTACATTGCACGGTATGATGCCCTGCTGAACTTTGAATTTTGTAGGGATTTGTACATATCAGCATTTGACTCTCCTCTGAGTAAAGGAAGCTGGTAGCTTCTAAGGAACTCCCTGAGAAGATCATTATCACCCCGGAAAACATCCAAGTGCAACGGAATTATATCACACAGAGGATCCCCTGTTAGCATAAACAATATTATATCTCACCAGGCCATTGAGAACATTCAGAAGTAAAACAACATGATGTAGTATATCCAAGAAGGTACATTGGCAAACAAGAAAAATTGACTGTCCCATATATCAATCCCTTGCACATATGGTTGAAAAAATAATGTTAAAAAATTCAATTTCCTATGAAATTAGTCAATCAATGCTCAGGAATAAAAATAATGTTAGTTCTATGAAATTAAGTCAATCAGCTGCTCACCGATGGAAAGATCGCTGAAATCAATGATGTGAATCGCCTTCACTTGTTCCTTATTGCCAGCATCTTTTTTGCACTCAGTGGAAGAACACAATTTAGTATTCCCCTCAATGAGAATGTTATCATCCATGATATCTGAATGTATCCAAGAGGGGGATGGATAGACCACATGACCATCATCCTGTTTACTTAATTTGCAATATTAATTCCAAAGTTTGAAAACAGTTATGAGTAAGAAGACAACTGCAAATTTACCTCAACGAATTTGATGAGGAAACCCATATCGGGAGGAAGATATTCTTCAGCCTTCTCAACTAGAACTTGTGGAACAGTGTTCCCCCTACGTGGACACATAAACATTATTCAGTTATTAAAAACTGTGAATTGCATTGCAAACAAATATAATTGCATTCTATAGTTTCTCTAACACGCCTCTAACAATGTTTTGGAAACATCAAGCATATTGAAGTACCATAATTTAAATTGCCACGAGACATTCAGTACTTTGATGACTAAATTCTTATTCACACTAGTTGCCACTTATATTGGAGACTAAACTGTGCAGGAGGACCTCCAGGTTTAAAACTACATGACATGCTCTCAACAGAAGATCAAAATAAGGACTGTTTTAGTGGTTCCGAACTTCTCTCAGAGCTAGGCCAGTAAAAAAATAGGCTTAAGAGAAATCTAACTTACCAGTTACCCAGGCGCATCCTTACATTCTTCTTTCTGCCATTTAGAGTAGAAACTAGTTCCTTCCACTCTGGTGGAACTGTGGCAACATCACCAACTTCCCCTACCATTTCTTGCACATTATTGTCACCACAATCAGGTACAGATTCCATATCTGGAAGGGGTAATAGATGTATATTTTGCATTTGAACTCCCAGCAATGATGCAAGAGGAACAATGTCAGCCTTGGACAGTGTGTCACGTCTGAAAAAAAAATATTTTCATATTTTTCATGATTACCATATATTTGTCTTAGTGACAAACAAGACTTACATGCGAGCAAAAATTTCTCCTCTGCACTTTCTGGTAACCATATAAGGCCATACCAGCCTTTTTGAAATATCAGATGAATTATTCGTTCCAAATCTTTGCTTGCTCCATAATCCAAAAGGGAAACAACTTTTTTCATAATGAACCTGTAATGGGTAGTGCTTAGCCAAAACATCTGGTATTCCTTTTCCATCCCATGGAACTGTCCTGTAAATATCATCCCTGTACTCCAGAAAGCCACTCGCAATAATCTCAGGGATGTGATTGATCAAATGACAACCAATTTTTTGCAGGAGGTCATAGAACTCAAGCTGCACAAGAAAGAACAATAAGAAACAGCATTTTTTATTACACAAATTGCAGCAGCAGTACAGTACCTCCGTGCCTAAACCGTGTACAGAATAACCCAACCCTCCTTCAGCATATATTTTAACCACATTGCCTGAGACAATGAAGACCTGAAAATATGCAGCATATGTTATATAGAATACCAAAAAAGAACTGTAAGCATCTTGAGATTTGTTACACTGTTAACTTTCACTCATAGCTCAGTTACGTGATGTGATCATATGTCAACCAACATGCTGAAGTAATGACCTTGTTACTGAACACAAAAATGAACCAAAAAGTAAACTAGGTTGCACAACATCAATTTGTTTCTGAGTGTTATAGGTGTAGCATGGCATTCAAAACCAACATTATTACAAAGAACATCAGAATTTATTTCTGAATAGGCATTATGATTCAGCACAGTAGTTCGATCATTAGTACTTTCAGGTACTAAACAGAACAAGAGTGTACTTACTGGGTTGCTACCTGTGCCAACAGGAAGCTTCTCATCCTCTGTGGGCAGTGGTAAACTATGGCACGTACATATTTCCTCTAACCGTGAATACCAGCTGTCAGCACTTATTGCTAGGCAAGCACCCTACAAGAACATGCAGTTAAGTTACTGCAAGAAAAGACACATATCCTCTCGAATCAGATAAACATTTTCTAAGAGCTAAAGTCACATATTAACAATGTACACAGAAAATTAAGGACAGTACAATTTTATTGATAACACAAAGCACACCTTCCATATGAGTCCTCTCAGTTCTGGTTTAAGAACCCACAGCCTGCGCAGCCATTCTCTTGCCTCTCTCTGACCAATTGAGTTAGTTGGGCTCCAGACAGAAGAATAGTGATCCCTGTCTTTCTCAAGGAATTGGGACAGGAAATCTATGTCATATGAGAAAGCTTGATTCTCCAAACTATCCTGAATATCTGATAACTCAAAAGCAGGGCAGTGAGTCTCATTATTCGAAGTTCTTAGAGTTTCTGAACCTTTCAGCCTTTTTTCCTTACGGCTCAGGTCAGGGTGGTTCCATCTACTCACTGTGTCAGACTGATCATGTCCCATACCTTTAACAGATTTGCCTGGAACAGCAAGCCAGCCAGCACGGCAAACTCCTTTGTGACAATGACCAGGTGCCATATCCAGACAAACATACTCAAAATTAGATTGATTGACAAAATTTTGAGTCACTGCAACTGTTGTCTCTAGGTTCAAAACACAGTGCCACCACCCACTAGGAACAAATATGGTCTCTCCTGGAAACTGTGTGCATTCCAGTGGCTTCTCGTGTTCAGCAAGATGTGGATATATATCAAGCCACCACTGCCAAAAACAAATCAACGTTGAATGATAGAGAAAAAAGAATTTTGGGAAAAAGATAATACTGTAATAAGTACATTACTTGTAATGATGTCGGGGTTTCAATGTCTACATCACCATCTTCATCACTTACGTGTACTGTGACACCACCAGGCACTCTTCCTGGAGGGTACAATGCCCATCTAGAAAATAAGATGGATAAAGACGGGACATAGTCTTAAGCTTCTAGTGATACAGAACTTAGAATTTTACAGCAGAGACAACTAGCAAATGTGGCTAAGGTTGAATCTTAATAATCACTAGTCCAAAGTGGAAATGGATACCATGATTGGTGAAAAATCAGTGATTGAAAATCATAACAAGAAGATTAGGAGCAATCCCTTTTTTCTTAGTGATTTTATAAATTCATTAGTCCAAAGTGGAAGAGGATACCTTAGTGATTGGTGAATAACAGACATTGTAAAGCAGTGATTAAAAACAGTAATAAGCCGATTAAAGAGCAACCTTTTTTTCTCAGTGAGTTTAACAACTGAATAGTTCGGTGATACAGAATCATTTTCATGTCTCAAAGTGACATTAGTTGAGAAATTAACAAGTTTTAGTTACAAGAAATAATATCACCTTAAATAAAAAAGTGGTGCTGGTATCACCACCAGGTTTTTATATATATAGCTGAAACAAAAGAGACAACCTTTTTCGGCCACAAAGGAGAGTATTCCATGCACTTGTCAGTCCTGGATCAACATGCCAAGAAGCACCAGATCTTTCTGGGCCAATAATGAACCATCTGAATGCCGGTCGCTGGTCATAATCCAAAATATCAAAGAAATCTTCTTGGAATAAATAAGGGACACTGTAATCTTCAAGTAGTGCAGGTGCTGATTCTCCAAACTGTAATGATTTTCCAACTGAGTTTTTATCCTGATAATTTTTTGCACAAATGAAATGAAGTTATGATGAATAAAGAACCTTATCATCAAAAATGTAAAGAGGATCTTCGTCATGCTGGAGTTCCATGTAGGAAACATAATCCTTAAGTTTCATAGTTATCTTTTGAGGGCTTCTTTGTGATATCCTGAACGGAACTTCACCATAATCCTTTGTCAGCTGATTCAGTGTCCATTTAGTTTTTGCAGGCCAGGTTTCAGCCAACTTAGTAAGCAATACCTGGTAGTGCAACACCCATAAGCAACACCAATATAGGCTTTTGGATGAGTTAGGGAACGCAAGAATAAAATGCAGAAAATCAAAATATTGTTAAATTTGAAATGAAAAAAAAGAGCTTGAGTCAATTCTTACAGGGCCTTTTCCATCATATTTAGAACGAAATTGGTCCAACGAAAGGTCATCTTTCCTTTCCACGTGTCCATCGTCAAAGGAAAAACTATTCAATGTAGTAAAACATCTATACCATCTCCTGTATAGATACAAAGAGTTGAACCCTGTAGGGAAAAGAAGATAAAGAATAAGCAAAAAAACATGCATAAGAAAATATGCAAATGGAAAATTAAAAATTTGTGTTAATCACCATCAAATTGACGAGGTTTCTGCCCATCATTCTCTGAACATAAACCAAGCCTAAAAGTTGAAACAATCAGAATGTAACTTTTAAAAATGATCACAGATAATTACTAAAAATGACATGGTCATTAAAGGTAACATAATAGAATGGGCTTAATATAAATGAGTAACACATTAGTAACTGACATAAGTTGAAATGTCACGTACCTACATAATGTTGTTTTCTTCCAAGAACCTTTGTATTCAAGTGGACCCCCAATTGAAAGACATTTGCTCATCCAAAGAGGTTCCTCATTACAAAGTATGCACATGACACTGGCAAGTGATTTCAAAATTAGCATGACGTCACATCCTTCCAGAAGATAAGACAGAGAGATAAGCAAGAAAAATGCTTTTCAGAAGCAAAGTTTTCAAGCTCGTGTTCACCAAGTAACATCTAATGAACCCTAATAAGTCTATGTGCCTCACAAGAAGCAAATGATAATTGAAAATATAGTCTGGTATACTATAAATCTAAAAGAAAAGTCATCTTGATCAACAAATACAACATGCCCAAATTTCACTTAACTTTCTTAAATAATACTATACGCCTAAGGAAAGATAGCTCCTACATATATTACTCCCATGTATACTGACGGTTAAAACTTTCAACTGAATTTCATTGCAGAACAAATGAATTTCTTATAAGAATGATAATTTATTTGCAAACACTAATGGTACTGAGATATCCAGTCGTCCATGCTTCAAGGCTACCTGTATCCTTTTCATCCACGGTTAATTACTAAGTAGTAAAATATATATATATATATATATATATATATATTCCAGACTCCAGCACTCATGATCCACAACACGTTCAAGTCAGTTCACATACATAGCCCACATACATAGCCCGTGAAAGAATCTAGTTTCAGAAAATCCTGTAGCACACGCACCAGTAACCTCGTTTCTAGTTCTAGCTAGGAATCAGAGATGGCCCAGAACGTTGTGCCCCGGTTCCGGGGACTCGGAATTTCTGCACATTCGTTTTTTTTTTCGAAAAACTATTTGTGCACATTTTGATCTCGACCCCCTCGTCGGTCTCAGTCTCACCAAGTTACTCCAAACTTATAATCACCGCGGCACTTTGCGAAGCTGCAAAATTCGAGTCGCCACGTGACACGCGAGCAACCAACGCCCATAGCTCCCGTGAAATCCTATCCAGAGCGGAGCTGAAAATCCCGAGATATGTCGTGGAGAAAGAAAAAAAAAAAGAACAAGAAGAAGCAGAGAGCTGGGTGCGCGGGCGGGTAACCTGCTGGCGCAGGCGAGGCGGCCGATGTCGGCGGGCGGGAGGAGGTCGACGACGGCGCAGAGGACCTCGTCGGGAAGCACGGCGAGGGCGCCCAGCGCCGCCGCCCTCCGGCCGTTGCCCGGCGCCGCTTCCATCGTTGAGGTCCGTCCGGGTCACTGTGGGCTGGGTCCGGTTGAGTCGGGGGGAGGGACCGTGGGGTGGGTCAGACGATTGGGGCGGAATTGCGCGTTGGGTGCGGGGGGCCGGAGGAATTATTTATAGATCCGAATATTTCTTTTTCATTTTATTTAAGGCGTACTGTACTTACCTTTCTTGCCGTGAGATGAAGCCGTGGGCGGGAATTGGGTTCGGCCGCTGGACGCTTCCGAGACGCGTTGGCGTTGTCGATTGACTGCAGCACAGCGAAGAGGGATTTGATTTTGCAGAGGTCTTCGACGATTTGCGCCACATAGGACCTCCATCTTAGTAGAATTTTATTTTAAATTTTTATTGATTGACACTTTAATTTGATTAATCAAAAAATAATTTCATAATATATATAATTTTATTATTATTAATTAAATATATCAAAATTATTAGTCAAAATCATAATCATTAAAATTTAAAAATAAACTTAACGGAGAGAGTATACTCGACCGATTCTATTTGTCGTGTATGGAGTGTCACTTTATTAAAAACATCATGAAAAGAATCTTAAATTATACTATTTATTTTTCCACAGCGAATATGTTAAATGACATGGGAGGCATAGCGGCCTAGTCATATTTCCTCCCAGGAGATTTGATTTTTCTTTAGATTTTAATTGTTGGGCTTCGATGACATATAGGACTAATCGTTGGTTCTGGTTTTCATTTTTTTTTTTGGGAGGAAGGTGTCAACTTGTTTTGTTAATCAAAATTCTTCACATTTTTTACTTGTTAATTCACCGAATTGCGTTGTTAGATAGCACTAAAATCTTCTCTATATCTAAATGCAATCGAACCATAACAAGTTGTCGTCGGTTTAATCCATCTGATATTGCCTCCGACTGAAACAAAGATCAAAACTCCCTTCGAAATGCCTTTTTGGTGAAGAAAAACAGTTTTTTTTTATAGCGCAGCCAAATATGCGCCACCGAACATGTGTCTAGCTAGCAGACTAGATGGGGGCAATGCTCGAATCGTATTCGTTTTTGGGTTGGCGCGGAATCTTGGGTGGGCTTAACGCGACGTTTATTCTGCCTTTAGTTCTTTTTTCTTTGGTAGTGGATGGGAAATAGATGCGAGAGAAAGTTACATCCCATGTTCAATTTACAAGCGTGAATTCTCTACCAAATCACAGAAAATACAAAAGCGAAATTATTAAGTTGAGCATTAAGTAGGTTCCAAGCATTAAGGCACTCCCAATACAAATTTTCATAGATAATTTTTAAGAGTAATAAATTGTTTTTTAACCTAATTTTCTTCGATGCATAGTTTTTATAGTAGTTTTTTATTGCTTTGGTTTTAGCGAAGAGATGATTTCTCGTGTAGAAATAGTTTCTTTATCCTTCAATCTTTTTCTTTATTAATTTCTGACACATAAGTAAAATGATAGATGTGACATGCGTTAAGGCCACAAGAAGCAAAACTCGATGGCCTCGGGCCCTCGGCCCAAAGTATACACTGCAATGCATAGCTATCACGGGCTGGTTTTCCCTAGGAAAAAGTGTTATGGCAGTTGATGTGGCTTTTTTCCGTTGAAGTGGGCAGCTTATATGGCAGTTTTCGTTGAAATGTGCAGCCCATGTGGCAGTTTGTATCTCGTCAGTTTGAATATTAGGCCGGCTCAGAGTGCTCAGCAGCAGGCCGGCCCAGTAATTCAAAGTCTGAGCAATTGGCCGACGCAAGCAACATCGGCTGAACATCCATTCCTCGGCCGTGCCAACAAGTTTGAGTCAGCAGAGTCAGCACGCATCTCAGACATCAGCCCCTAGGCCGCGTTTCAATGTTTCCTGCGGCCTTGAGTTTTTTATTAATAACGTTACCTTTTTATTAAAATTAGGGACAATACTCAACTTTACCATCGAATCGTCGAAAGTTAAATTTTATCTTTTAACTTTTAAAAGTTTTAATTAAATTTTTTAAACTTTAGTTAAAGGTTCAGTTTCATCTTTGATTCGATGCCACAACATATATATGACGCATACCACAACAGCATTTTTTATGCCACGTCAACATTAATTTTAGATTATAAATTTTAACTAATTTTTTCTCTCAAACCATAACTATTTTTTCATAACCGTTTTGAACCGTTGTGTTTCTTATAATTAAAACAACAAAAAATCTTATTATATATGGTTAGATTTTTTATTTTAAATTTCAATAATTTTTATATATCATATATGTTCAAATTTGATAACTTGTAAAGAGATAATAATCAACATAGTCTTTCAACTATGATTGAAATCTCAAAAAGTTCCAATTTAGTCCCTAACTTTGATAGAGGCTCATCTTCACCTTGCGACGATGTGGCTTCAGCAGTAGCCACGCCATATCAACGTAAATTTCACATTTTAAATTTTGAATTGATTTTTCTTGTAAACTACAACTTTGTATTCAAATCTATTTAAACCATCATATTTGTTAGAATTAATGCAACAAAATAAAATAATATATTAATATTTTTTCAATGTTTGAATTGTGTTAATATTAGATTTGAAAAATATAAAATATACTCAAATTATGTAATGATATGTTAAAAAAGATGAATTTTTTTTATGTTTCAATTGTCTTAACAACACGATATTTTCAATATTTGGATTGCATTAAAAGTCTATTTTGTTAAAATATGAAGCAATATACAAAAATGTAAAAAAATTATAAAATATATTCAACTTGTTGAATTTAAACATATAATCATATATTAAAAAAAATTAATATATATCAATGTATGATTTTTTATTGAAATAATTTTAAAAAACATGATGGTTCAAACGGATCAAAAATAGAGATATTGTATGAGAGAAAAATCAAATTGAAATTTAAAATTTAAGCTGATGTGGCATATCACGTGCTGATATGGCGTAACACGTGTACCATCACGTAAGATCAGGGATGACACTCGGCAAACTGTATTTTTATTTTATTCTTTTATTCTTTTCTATAACATATTTTACTAAATTTATTCGAATATGCTTTTGAAAATACCTTGTCAAATTCACTCAACAATGCATATTACATGCTTGTATGAATATTAGACCATTATTTCATGCAGTTATACCTTAAAATAATTTTATACCAATTAAAGTTTTATAATTGTAGTAAATTGATTAAAATTATCAAACGGATCCGAAAATTTACCAAAATTTCACATGAAACAATCTATGTTGGTTATTTTCTATACAAAAAGTTTTTAAGTGAAACCTCAACTCGACCATCACTTTGACTCTAAATCATTTTTAATAGTAAGATTTTTGTTTGAAAATGCTTCGATTTCTAAGCAGCGTACGTGATAATTTGTGCGAAACGCGCTCAATTTTTTTACACATGTTCCACATATGATATCATGAGATTTTGACAAATCTTATGATTTTCAGACTTTATTTGTTTTTTTATAGAATTTTAAAACAATTCGGGCACACGTTTATGGTTATGTTTCGTGGACAAACATGTTCGAAATTTTCTATTACTTTCCGGATAAGGCCTCACATTAAACTCAATGACATGAATATAATTTTTTATTCATTTTATTGCATTATTCGAAGCACTTGCAGTTCAAATTTGACTTATCTCCAAAAATTTTATTAAATGAAATAAATTAACCAAATATAGCAAAAAGACCGAAAAATATATCAAATTTTAATATAGAGTAGTATACACAGTATGTGGGCAGAAAAAAAAGTTAGAAAGACAGATGCGGAAAAAAAATTAAATTCTTTGCTGAGTGTCAAAAAACACTCGGCAAAAAAGCCTTTTGCCGAGTGTTCCGGAAATACACTCGACAAAATAGCCTTTTACCGAGTGTCAAAGACTGGCACTCGGCAAAGAGCTGATTTTTGCCGTGTGTCAAATATAAGCACTCGATAAATCGTAACGGTCGCAAACAAATGTCAGTTTTATTGAGTGTACGATACCTGACACTCGACAAACAAAAGATTTGTCAAGTGCTGAACCTATAATACTCAACAAAAAAAAATTTTCTAAATATTTTTTATACGTCGTACATTATTATTGTGACCCTCGACAAATCTCAATGCACCTCGGTAAAGAGTCGGTTTCGGCGCAGACCCTGTGCCAACTCTTCGGCTTCCCCGGCGAGTGCATCCTCGTCCTCACCGGTATATATCTGCCCTCTCCATCCTATTGCTGTGATCATACGTCTCGCTTGTCACCGTTGATTTGTCTCATGAATGAATCGGGCACGCTGACGCCTGTACGGTACGTACGACGGGTAATTAAATCGCAGATGACCAGAAGGATCCGTGCCGCCTGCCGACCAAGGACAACATCCGCATGGCCATGCACTGGCTGGTGCAGGGCTGCAGCTACGGCGACTCCCTGGTATTCCACTTCTCCGGCATGGGCGCGCAGGTCTGCGACGAGAGCGGCGACGAGATCGACGGGTGCGACGAGGCCATCTGCCCCATGGACTCGTTCCAGAAGGGCCCCATCCTTGACGACGAGATCAACGAGGCCATCGTCCGCCCGCTCGTGCACGGCGTCAAGCTGCACGCCATCGTCGACGCCTGCCACAGCGACGGCGTCCTCGACCTCCCCTTCCTCTGCCGCATCGGCAGGACCGGGAACTGGCAGTGGGAGGATCACCGCTCCCCGACGGGCGCCTGCAAGGGCACGAGCGGCGGCCAGGCGATGCTGTTCAGCGGCTTCAGCGACGGCAAGACGAAATTCAGTGTGGTCAGTCATCGTTTTACCATCCTCTGAATGCTCGGCAAGAGCTCCGTGGTAACTTCCTTCACATTTCGATCGATGCCACTCTTGCACCCATGCGCGCAGACGGCGGACTCCTACCCTTCGGTAGGGGCCATGACGCACAGCTTCATCAAGGCAGTGGAGTGCGAGCCCCGCGGCGTCACCTACGGCCGCCTGCTCTCCACCATGAGGACCGTCATGGTCAATGGCGGCCAGAGCTGCAACGTCCCCTGCGGCGGCGCAAACATCAGCAAGATCGCCAACTTCAGTGGCGTCCAGGTAGATTTTCAAATCATCTCGGCATCCTCTTCAGAGATGTTCGCCAACTTCAGAGGCCATTGACGCTGCTCTCTTCTACTCTTTTCGTTTTTTAATTGATATTGTTCGTTGATTTTTAAATTCAACTTTGATTATTTATTTTATTTAATTTTTTTTATAAATTTTATATATTTTGATATAATTTGATTTATCATTAAATTTATTTGAATCACAACTTAAAATTTTACACATTCAAAATTTTTTTTTAATAAGATGAACAATTAAAGTTGAATTTAAAAATTAAAAGCGACATCAATTAAAGAAAAGAACGGAGAATACTTATTTTGCAGGAGCCGCAGCTGTCCTCTTCAGAGATGTTCGACACCCATCGCAGGTCGTTTGTCATGTAAAACGACCTGGTGTCTGGCTTGCCGCTACAGATCCTACTACCGTCGAAACTACTTGTTCGTCGTATCAGAATAAATCAATCGATCAGCTGCTTCGAGTGTGATGCTTGCTACTACTATGCCAGTGTGATGTATGGCCTGCCATGATATTAACATAGGGCCTGGTTCATTGCTTGTTGGAGGACCTGCTTGGCCGTCCATAGACTCCTCCCCAGCCTGCCTACTGAACCTCATGGCTCATTGTAATAAGGCAGTTTGTTGTCTCTGTTATCAAGTCTTAAATAAACTGAGTGTTGTGGTACTTCATCTCAAAATAGTACTCAATCCGTTCTGAAATTTTTGTCACGGGCTAATTCAAATTTGAAGTAGCTGGCGACAATAATTTAAGAAAAAAGAGAGTAGTTGTGACATGTGAGCAGTGAAAAAAATTTGGACAAATGTTCTGTGAATTTCACCGATTTTCCGTTCTATAGGTGGTAATCAGATTCTGGTGTTTTTTAATTACAGAAATTGCTTTCACTAGTTGTGACTTGCGAGTCACCAAACCTGCCCCCCCCCCCTCCTAGGGAGATTCTGGTGTTTATCTTATCAAATTGCTTGAAGGAGCACTATATCAGCGAGTTTTTTTTTTACGGAACATATATCTGCTACTTGAATTGACTGCGAAACTAAGCTGTCAGTTTATAGCAAATACTTGTTCAGAGAACATAACTGGCCTCTCGTTTTCAGGCTGTCACTGGTCAGAGAAACACTTGCAAAACAAAGCAAAGGCAACTAGTTGCTTCAGACAATTTGCAAGACACCATTCCTGTCCATGTGTTTTTTTTTAAGATAATGTGATGTCCCTGCCTTCACCTCATCTTTCCTGCTCTTGACGCGCTGACATGTCCCAAGTTGAAAACTTTGCACCATTAACTCTTCTGCACGTCCTGTTCAATTGGCAAATGATTGTGGTAATTTTTAAACAGAATTATTTGTTAATATATGCATGTCAAATAAGAACGTCAAATCATACCAGAACAGTTCAACCCAAGTATATAAATGAAATGGACAGGTTGAGTAGTAACCGTTCCAGATGGCACGAATGAGTTTCTGAATGGTTTCTTATAAATAACTTGATTCCAATCAAGAAACAGAGCAGGTATTACTGTGCTACCTTTCCCACTGTGGAAGCTTCTGAAACTGGTTCTTGGAGGTATTCAACGATGTTCCTGCACACCTCTTTGGACTTTTCTAGATTGGCTGCATGCCCAGCGTTCTTGACAACTACTAATTTGGAATTCTCCTCCAGATGTCTGGACAAAATTGCATCAGATATCAGCAACATATAATGTGTTTGGTAGCTGGTCTATCAGTCGTTCTAAGCACCAGAGGTTCAGAGAAACGCAAAAACTGACCTCTTCAACCTATGCGCCAGCTCCATCGGGAAAACTTGATCCTTCTCCCCCCAAATGATCAGCGTTGGCTGCGGGTTCGAGCCGGTAACGCAAATGGTTGAGGAATCGTATGAAATTGTTTGACTTTTTTGCTGGCATTTTGAACTAAAGATGTCAGAGTTGGCTGCGATGAGAGTGAAGCTACCTGTGTGATCTTTGGAAGATCTGATAACTTCCTCCCGTTGATCAGGGCTTGCAAGAGCTCGGTCTTCTCCTGAATGTGATCCGATCCCATCACCTGATCGATGCATTATATCCAGACATATATATAGTGAGAAGGAAAATTAATGAAATCAACTGAAAAAAAAACAGCAAGGTATGAGAAATCTGACTTCGATGTAGTCCTTGAGAAAACAGGACGGCATGATGGGCGGCGGCCGGACAAAGGTGAGCTTGACGAGCCGCCGGACGTCCTCCGGCAGCCGCGGGACAAGCAGCTCGGCCGCCTCCTTGACGTCAGTGACCGGGAACAGGCCGGCGGAGAGATCGTGCTCTTCGATGCACACGCCCGAGGACACCATCACCACCCGCTCTACAGCCTCCGGGTGCATGGCCGCCATCCGGTACGCGACGAAGCCGCCGTAGCTGACGCCGACGACCGGGAACCTTCGCACGCCCATGGCGTCCATGGCGGACTTGACGGTCCTGGCCTGGAACGCGTCGGAGCGGTCCGGGACCGTCGAGG